>CABPRJ010000503.1:0-306656 GCA_902439185.1 Cinara cedri | reverse complement strand
TGTGCGTGTGTGTGTGTGTGTGTGTGTGTGTGTGTGTGTTTAGTATAAACTATATTTCACCGCGGCGCGCCGTAATCATAAAACGCCGACGGGCCCCCGCGAGACTGGAAACGCGTAACGTAACGTTATAATATTATATCCGTGGCGGCGGCGGCGGCGGCGGCGTGCAGACAGCGGCCCGACTACGGCGGACGGAACGGGACGGCGGCGGCGGCGGGCCGACCGAAGCGAAAGACAAGAAGCGAACCGTGCGCGCGGCTCTTTGCAACACAAACACCAACAACCCCTTTCGGCCGTTGCGGGGCGCCAACGGGGAACAGAAAGCCGCCCGCCGAGCCGTGTGTAAACGGACCACCTAATTACGCTTAAAACGCTTCTTTTTTTTTTCTTTTTTTTTTTTTAATCTTCTTCGGTCGCGGCTTTTGCCGACGAGCGCGTTTTATTGTTTTCCTACGCCGCCGTCGCGGAAAACGTTATTTGACTACGACCGCTGCCGCAGCACACCGCGCGGTATAATATAAATATTTTAACGTTCGATTTTACGATCCACCGATCTCCCGCGCGCATTGACTGTAATATACAGGGTAACTCACCCCGATGTCCCGAGTAAACATTGAATATTCCTCGTGTGCGAAAAAATTAATTTTTGATATAGCCATTATTAGTGCGTGCCCTATATATATACAATAGTTCTGATTTTGCTTAATGATTTACAACCTATACTAAAATCATTACTTATAAAACAAAAAACACAAAAAAAACATCGTTTGAATTAATTGAACACAGATATTATAAAAGAACAATTTGTATTGAAATTTGAAAATAGATAAAAAAAAATATTAACAATTCTTAACAACACTTAAGAATCTTAAGAATCAAAACTATAAATTAGCGCTGTCTACAATACATTATCCTAAAACACGATGAAAGTTTAATCGTTAATTTTTTCAATTTCCGATCAGAGTGCATACCTTACGAACAAAATTGTGTTTTTATTTATTTATTAGTTTTTTTCTATTTTTAAATATAACGGCCTAACACACAAATGTAATATTTCTAAAAATCCAAAAAGTTATACACGGGCTCTCGGTGAGACACCCTGTATGATATTATGGGCACTGTCTCGGCCAAACTTTCATTATTTACCAATGTTCTCGTCTTTCGCTTTTATACGTTATAATATAATATTATACTCGTTATACTTTATAGTAACCGACGACGGCCGACGAAACAAAAATAAAAAAAAAATAAAGGCTTCCTTTCATATTTCTATTTATTTTCTATATGCGAGCACACACACAAACACACACACACACATATACATATATATATATATATAAAGGTACCTACGTACGTATATTTACACACGACGGATTATGCTATAAATCGTTCGATAAACATTCTGTTTAAACAAAAGCCGGTTTATATTTGCGCGGTACGCTCTCAAAGGATCAAAATAAATAATATATATAATACGGCGGCGGCTGCGGGTTTCCGAGAGAAATGTTTTTTGGTTATTTATTTTTTAAACAGAATCGTATTATGCATAATATTATATTATAAATATCTATAAAAAAAACTGCAGTAGAGACCGAATACTATAAATATTTTTAGCCGACTGTTTATATTATTATAAGTTAATTTTGTATGTACGCGAATCTTTATAAGAATACAATTTCGAGGGGATGAAGAGCACTAAAAATTTGTATACGTAATTATGTGTGTATTATTTTTTTAGGACGATAAATTGAACAGTATATTATTGTGTAACTGAAGTAATCAATAAAACAAAAAATTTCGTGGGGGTTTCTAGTTCCCCCCCTTGGCTACGGCTCTGCGCAAAACGTATAGAAAAAAAAAGAAAGTATATCGGGCGTGAGGTGTATATGCTGTCGGGTTTTCTAAAGATTTTTTTTTAGGAATCAGTTTAAATGTATAGCGAGTATAATAAAGTAACGTAATATATTACACGGATTATTAAAAACTTTTTATTCGTTTTTTTTACACTATTTTCGAATCGCTTAATTGTTTAACGGATTAACGGCCGTCGTCGTATGTAATTCGTGTGAAACGTACGGGCGCTTTTAAATAATATATTATATTATTATGATCAAAAAAGAGTATGAGCATAATGGTCCTAAATATAGTTGCGGGCAGAGGCGTATATTTCTAAAAAGGCCGAGCTGCGTAGAGCGGCAAAATTTTAACGCTTTAATAATTTAATTTTCTATTTTTGTTTTTAAGCAGATCCTAAAAAGTAAATCAAAAATTGTCCTGAAACCACTAATCAAATAAATCTAGTATGACCGATCGTTGATGGTTAACCACACGCTCAATATCAATCGATAGTATTCACAGTACAAACAGCGATTACACATGTAGTGAATTTTCGTAGAAAACAAATAGAAATCTAGACATTTTACTTTTGATATTTTTGCTTATGCCAAACTTCATATTGAAAATATGTGACCGCGTAGGCCGTTGGGCCTAAATATATAGAAATGTGAATCAACGTAATAATAGTTAATGTTTATAACAACACGCGTCATGGCTGTGCGATGTGTTATCGATTTGATAACGCTAGAGCAATAACCTGCCGACTTGCTAGATTACAGTCATGATGACAACTTTTTAAATCTATATCATTCATCGCGGTCATTATTTTTTCGCCATTGTTGTCGATTTTAAATCGAAACCCGTCGTACCCGTATGCGCACAAATTTTATCCAAGCTTTGTTTTGTTTTTTTTTTTTTTTTTGCTAATAATTCATTTATTTGTTTTGTATATTGTATAGAAATTCGTTTTTTTATAACTTTATTTTTTTTTTTGTATTTGACACTTTAAAACGTTAGTAATAGCATGGTGCAGTACTACAGTTATTCGAAAATGTTACAAACCGTGCGTGGCCTGAACGCTTATATTAGGTGACATTGTACTGCAGGACACGAAATAAAACCGAGATTTAGGTTTACCTAAGGACATTATCTACCTTGCATTAGTATCAATTCTAGGTTCAGGATAGGTAAAAGCGATAAATCCCCCTGCCCTATAAAGAAGGCCACATAGTGGTACCCAAGTTGGCAAATGAAGTCGACAGACGTTAGCGAACTGTTTCCTGACACCTGGGAAAAAATATGGGAAAACGGAAAATAGGTACAAATATTATTCAAAAAAAAATGTTTAATGCATATGCAATTATTTTACCATAATATGACACATATATTGTTGACAGAGCAACACTTTCAACTGAATTCCGCTTAGAATTGTTTTTTCGTTTGTAATGGTTAATCGTTGCTTACAGATGTACATTAAATTCCCGTCTGTATCCTACCTTCCCAACTTCCCATCTACAACAACAGTGGCTGCACCCGCGTGCGAAGTATTTTAATTGAATTATATTATCTATATAATGTATCTATTATAGTTTGACTTAAACGTATAAAAACTCGAATACGTATTTTTTCTTCAACTAAAAGGAAACTGATTTTTTACCGTATCGGCCATCAATCGTTCGAAAAATGTATTGATGAATTTGTAAAAAAAAAAACTCTAAAGATAAAAATGGTTATAGAAATTAACTTAAATAAAAATTGTGATTTTTAGATATAAATTTGATATAATTTAAGGAGTTCGATATTATAATCTACCTCTTAAATACATAAAAAATATTTTATTTTTAATTTTTATCGATTTCTTTTTTAATTCAAATAGGGCCCCAAAAATGTGTAGTGTACAAGGCCTCTGTTTCTTTAAATCAGGCCTTGATCGGCGCAATAGTTTGTTGATTCACTGCACAATTTACCTATTCAAGATATTTATTCGATTTCTCTAAAACGCTGCGAAACCAACGAAATATGTAATATTATCGATTTCGATTAACAACTGCACTGTGTTCAATACGATATTATTACGACCTTCGATTATTGCATATAACTTTATTCGAATAATTCTTATTACCTACACATTACATTATATTATACGTCGATATAGGTAGGTATATGTAACTAAAACATTAAGCGAACGTGTATATGATATCCAATATAATATTATTATAATGTAAAAGAAGAACATGTTAGGTACACAGTTCTAACATAAATTTTCTGATAACACGATTGTCCACTTATACAATATATATTATGCCAATACACTACCTATATAACATATGATACAATTGATTGTTATTTATGTGTTGTATGTGTGTACGTGTAT
The DNA here is from genome assembly GCA_902439185.1 of Cinara cedri. Taxonomy (NCBI): domain Eukaryota; kingdom Metazoa; phylum Arthropoda; class Insecta; order Hemiptera; family Aphididae; genus Cinara; species Cinara cedri. The sequence continues at coordinate 302,446 of CABPRJ010000503.1, read as the reverse complement.
AACAGTGCCTTAAGGCATTTTTAAAGAGAGAAAAAAATACCAATATAATATATCGATTTGATATATTATTATCGTAGGTAGAGGTAATCGTGTATAAACAATGTATAATGCGGTTTAAATAAAATCGTATAATTATTATTACGATTCTCCGCTATAACATTTTGTATTGCTAATAAATTCAACTGCATAATCCAAGCGTCAAATTTGCAGTACACAACGAATTTTTAATAAAAATTCCTTAGTTTCGTCAAACGATGTTGAAATTAACCATGATGCAATATCGATCATACCGCCTCTGCAACGGCATGCGCAGGAGGATGATTGGAGTTATATTCCTCGCTCCGGTGTTAATTTCAGACCTTCATCCCGGGGGGGGGATTTCCTAGGGGGTATGCTAAAGCCAGAGCAGAATCTAGGAATTTTTACACCTAGGGAAAAAATTGAGAAAATATGCTCAATGATAACTTTTTATTGTGGCAAGTTAAAATACGATTATTTAGGTAAGTATATAAAACGATATTTAATTAATTTAGTTTTCAACAAAATGACTTATAATCTGCCCGTAACTAATTTTACATATTATGATATCACACGTAGTAACTGTTACACATTTTCAGGGGATAGTATACATTTTTCTGTAGGGGAGTAATATCCCCTCCCGGGATGTCCCGATATCCCGGTCACCAACAGAAATAAACACTATCTCGCCCCGTCACCATTAACCTAAATAAATAGAACAACTATGCCACTGTATTTATTCAGTAATTTATTTAAAATTGCAATGTGTTGATTAAAAATTAGATTTTTTGGATCCGGGTTTTAAATTCTCATTGTCGGGTTAGATATAGCTGAGAAGAGAATTCTGTACGATTTTTTTCATCGTGGTTATTTTTAAGGATGGGCTGTTTACATAAATCGATACTCAATATCGGTGGTATAAGTTTTTTTTCCAAAATTGATATTATAAGTGTCTACAATGGTCTCTGGAAAATAAAAAAAAAAAAAAAACATTAATTTAATCGCGTTTTCATCGGGGTTTCAATATCATCTCGTGTTTTTCAATTTCAAATATCGAACATCGGGTATCGATTTTATTTCGGATAGTAGTGATACAACTAGATTAGTTAATAGGGATTGAACCATTCGACAGTCGACCGTATTCGAACTATTCTAATAGTTTAACTATTCGGTCATGGGAAAAAAATATATTCGAATACAAAATTTGATAGTTCATTCAAACTATCATACTAACTATAGCGTAATCCATTCGGAAGAGAAGCGTCCAACACTATTAAAAAGAAATATTGGTCAACATTTAATTATTATTATTTACTACATCCCCTTTTATTGACAATACGCGGGCAAGTCACTGCACCGCACGTACTATTTAATATATCGAGTGGAGTTTGACGTTATATATTCTTTCGTTTTAAATTAATTATCAATCCGTTTTATTGAAGCTCTATACGTTTATCATCTGGCCCTTTATTTATTCAAATCACCCTTCGGCGTTTAAAGCTTAATTCCATCATGCCACTTATACGGAGAATATAACGTTACACGGGTACGCAGTCCCTCGTCAAACACGCCAAATATTGATTTTTAGATTCTTTTAGTCATCAATCGTTCGCAAATCGTTATTATTTGTTTTTATTATTATAATGTCAATATAATCGAGGGGTTAATAATCAAAGTTAAAAAATAAACCGGACGTACTTATATCGTACCATATGCAGTAGATCACTGTAATAGGTAAAAAGTTTGAAAGGTGTAAGATACAGATGAGGGTAATTTATTTTGAATACTGAAAATAGTCGGTTTTTTTCCAATTGCAATGAACCGCAATAATCAACAAAAATAAAACCGATGTATCGACATTATAAGTTTATTTTTTTTATTTCATAGAAAAGTTTTTGGGAATCTAAAAATTGTTTAAAAAATAAATGTACGACAATCGTTTAAGGTAAGTTTGAAGGATTTTCACAAACCGAAAAAGTGTTTTCCGATGGAAAAAAACAAAATAAGAGGTGAAATGTTGATAGTTTTAAAAAAGTATAACAAAATGAGTAAACGGAATTTCCGTGCAGGTTACTCATCAAATAAGTGTTTTCGAAAAACACAACGCTGAATTGTTTGGAAAAAGCGTTGGGAATTTCGAAACAATTTTCAAATCCATTTGAAAAAATCCGCATATTTAAAGGTACGGTATGAAAATATCGGAGAATTTTTCGACGAATTCGGTATTGAGTTTATACATTGTGTTTTCCGAACGGATATGTGACCGAATCCCACGACTATAATTATACAGTTTCCCATATACTACGGTACGTTATAATATTATTATGTACCCACGCCGAATTCGGCGGGACTTTGTTTATATGCACGTGATATTTAAATACTTAAGCCGGAAAGAACGTAGCGCAGCTCTTTCGCGGTGATAACGCGTATACACTGTATATTATTATTATAATCCGTTTAAATCGAATGACATCGAAAGTAAAAGGAAACCGAGAATTATTATTAAACGGACCTACCTACCTGTGTATTATGTTATTAAAACAGTACACGACATGACTATATTATATTATAACTCCGGATTAATAGTAATACTCGGTTATGAAAAACAAAGCGACTTGATAAAATCGAAGATTATACACGGCTATTGTAACCGATACTCACAATTTCAGCTTCTTTACGGGTCAATATGAGTGCGCAGCACGTCCTTCCGGCGGACTCCGTGTACCGCGGTGTGTATTTCAAAACGAAATAAATCGAATATAAAAACTATAGGTACCTACATGAGTTGCATATTAGCTATTATAGTAAGTTGCGGGTATACTTAACGTTATTGTCGCAAAATTGAAAATACTAACAGGTCGGGTAGTTAACTAAAATGATTGCATACCATTCAGGTGGTAACTGATAATCTATGGTATTGCACGGAACGGTTTTTTAAAAAGTCTAGTTTTACATATAGAAAACTCGTGTTTTTAGAAAACTGTACATTAAAATAACGTTTTCTCCGCGGATTGTGTGCATTTCGTAAAACATTTTTCGTTTAATGTACAGGCACTTATTTTTCTGGGAATTTTTGTTTTTTTGGTTCCACAGGCTGATAGACCAAACCTTCCCCTAATAGTCACCGATTTAAAATTGACTTTCCCACCAATGATAGTAATTACTAATTCCTACATAGAATAGAATATATTCTGTAACAAAATCTATTATAATAGTTCGACAATCCGCCATTTGTTGTCAGTTTATAAATTCTATAGACGAATTAAAGGAAATCTGAAAATTGTATCGATGCGAATCGTTTAGAACATTATTTCTATTGACCATAAACGTATTTACCGAAAAACAGACCCTACAGAGAGTGGAACTGTTAAAAATGTAAACAAGTTTCACGACCGAGTAAAAATTCCACCTATTTTAAGGTATACAAGGTAAAGTACAATATTCGGGAAAAAATGACCATTGTTCCGAAAAAATGTCAAATACCGTCCGGCGGGAAATCCACCGCATTATAAAGCGCACAGATGCGTCTGAAGAGACGCAAAGATACGGATGGGCGTACAAGAATTTTTACCAACAGATGGAGAAAAAAAAAAAAAAGTTTTCCGTCAAAACTGAAAAAAAAACCGCACTTGGCGAAAACTATTGTTATTACGGTACGCGGATTTAAAGCGATTTAGAACGAAATCGTAACCGTGCGCCGGTGTTCCGTCCACGTCGAGAACGCAACTTACGCTACCCTGGTGGGTGGGTGGGTGGGGGGGGNGGGGGGGGGGGGGGGGGGGGTGAGTGAGCGGCGGTGGGCGGTGACGGAACGTCACTCTAAACGCGTTCCAATTAACGGCCGCGCCGTCGTTCGCCCCGCAGAAACGTCGCCGAGCACGAAAACGCTCGACACGCGCGCGCCGCGCGTGCGCAAACTATAAATTTATGAACGCGCGATATTTGTACGTTATTAACGCGCGTGATACGTATTCGGTTATTCGGCTGCAGCGGCAGATGGGTTACCTACCTATACGGTCTGCGGGCAGACGACGGCGGCCCGGATGATTTAGAGCGCGCGCTGTTTCAACAAAGGACAGTTTACAGAACCACTTAAGTCTCGTAACGCGCATAAATCACGCTGGCGCACGCGCGTCTGGCCGCGTATGTGTCTCCGCGGCCAGCAGCAGCAGCCAGCTGTGGCTGTGCGTACAGGGTGTCCCGCAATGATCCGGCCGACGAACCTACGATAACTTTTTGTTTTTTTTTTTTTTTTGCTGAAATCAACGATAATTTGAACCGCGTGTTTTCGTCGATAAATAATCAAACGCTTATTGCAAACACTTTTTTCGTCATTACAATGAACATTGTTAACGCGAACAATTTTATTTCAAACTATACATTTATAAAACGGTTTCAGAACACCGCGGGACACCCTGTATAGATGTACACCGCGAGGGGGTTCACACATCACCGCGGTGGCCGACGACGTCAGAATATCGCGTACTCGTACATGATAATAATAATAAGGAGCGTGTGGGGAGGGTCGGGGGAGGAAGAAATTATATTTTTAATTTAAAATTCCCCGTTCATCCCGCGGGCGAAAACGCGTAATATATTACAATATGCGTCGTACGTTGCGAATACACACGTACGCGTATACGTGTATATCCGAATGTCTAACAATACGTCGGATGATCCGCGACGATCGGGGGGGGAGGGGGTGGGGGTGGGCGAAAGGGGCGGTGAGCGTGCTGAGAATATTATATCCGTCGGCGATTCGCGAAACCACGTCGCCGCCGGTCAATCGCGCGGCGAGCCGGTGTCAGCGTGTGGGAACCGCGTCCGCAATAGGCTGCGGAGTAGCGCCACCGCGGTCGTCTCTCGTCGGCGCGCAGACGGCCGAGGCCGCGGCGGTGACGTGCGTGTCCCGGCGTGTCGTCCGGACCGCGATTTATGGCAACGTAACGGACCGGGTTGCCCCGACGACAACCGAAGACAACCGTGACACGCCGGCGGCGCAACCGGCCGCACCCCCCTCCCCCCCGCCAACGTTGTTTTAAACGCGAGAGAGTTGGTCGTCCGTCAACGGATCGAGCTGAAACTTTGCGCGGCCGGGTGTCGTGCGAGACCGGAAATACGTACGTTCTCCGTGTATAGTAATACGGGCTATCGCACTGTATACATACGGGGCCGGGAACGAGACGCCGAGTTTTGGCAGAAAAAAATTACATACGCGCGGCGCGCGCAACAAATCGGACGGTAAACTATATCGTTTTTCGTACCGCACAATTTTCACCAAACCGTACCGTGCCGTATTAACGTATAGACAACCCCTGTCCTCTTCCACGACGGGATCGTGTACAAGAACGTAAAATTGAAATCGAACACAAATAAATACCATAATAAATACTGGTAAAGTTGCGCATAACACGGTTTTCAATTCCGTACTGCATCACGCCTAACATATTTCCGTGTTACGCAAAGTGTGTCGTGCCGTGCACGCGATTTTAGTGCCGGCCGAACAAAGGTCGAATAGCAGCGATAGCAGGGTAAGGGATGGAAACGGGGAATCGTATATACATTTTTTTTTTTTTTTTTTTTCTATCCCCGTTCGATACGCCGACAATCGGTAATTTCGCCGCAATAAAAATACCCGCGTCAAACGCGATAAAATACCCAAACGAATACGATCCAGAACCCCGCACACGGCGGTTCACACGTTCTGTCGCTGCTCGCCCTGTGAAGCCCTAAAGGTCATGGCGTTTCGTTCAACGCATACGGAATACTGACGCATGCGAAACTGCGTAACGTACGGCCGAACCGACGCTAAATGTCGATAAATTCCCCAGTGAGAATCAATACGTACGAAATCCGAAGAAATAATTTCAATTGTTTGACGGCGACCGTATGCGAAAACCGCCATTTTGTTATCTGTGGCGCTATCGTGGTCGGAACGCGGGAATTTATTATAGCCGGGGCCCGTTTTCCCGCTGCCGGTTTACGGGTATCGCGCCGTACGGAACGTGATATTGATTACCAGCTGGTTTAGCGAACAAACCGTCTTGGCGATATTATTTGGGACATTCGGGATATTATTTGAGCGTTGCGTCTACTGTTTCAGATACCGAGCGTAGCGAGGGATCTGTGTTGGTTTTACTAAGGTGTTAATTTTTTTTTTTTTTTTTCTTTGTTCTTTGTTCTAGTCTGCGGACACGTTTTTTACCTAGTAAACTTGCTCCGGTTTTTACGTGTAGCAACTTTTCTGAAAGCACAAGTTGTTTAGATTGTACTTAAAACCGGTTATTTTTCGATTTTCGACGCCATTTTTCAAATATAAGCACTTAAGTGGGTGGAAAAACGTAGGAAAACGTACAATTTCACGATTTCATTATTTTACAAAAACACGGGCGACATTTTATACCAGAATGATTTAGTCGAAAAATCACAACACACTTTTTTTGTTGCCTTTTTGGTGTATTATCTAATCGGTATTACCGCTAAAACTTTTGAGCCACTTTTAAGCTTTTGAAGAATTTTAATTTTTAAAATTTTGTTTGCTGTAATTCTGTTATAGATACACGTAAAGACTCGAAACTGGGTAATAACACTTATATTGGACTTACTAGACGTGGTAAAATTTTCAAAATTACGGCACTTCAAATTATGTATTACCGAACTGCGCTTCGGAATCGTCTTTCGTTAAGCAATGGTTTTTCGTTGTTTACAGATATAAATGAAGTAACCTTATGTATCCTACATTTCCAACTTCTCACCTACAACAGCGGCCGTTCCCATCCTCGGTATCAGCTCTTTTTTTTTTTTTTTTTTTTTTTTTTTCGGTATTTTCCCCGTGAAATTGAATTGTCGACGCACGCGAAAAAAAAAAAACAAGTAAAATACAAATCGCACGCGTTTCGAGTGCGCCGAATATCTTAATTTATACATAACAATAATACGCGAGTACACGCGAGTTGAATTAAATTAATATTTATTATAATTTACGACGACGTAGTCGCCGTAACGTTTTCAAACGAAATGTACGCACTTTATTTATTTTGTACACAATACAATAATTATTATTACACTCGCCTCGGTTGAATTCACTTGCATTAATATCGTCGTCGTCGCCGTCGGGGTGGCACCGAATTATTATTATTTTTGTCTTTTTTTTTTTTTTTTTTTTTTTTTTTTATAATGTTGCGAAATAGCACCCACACCTACCGGAGCTCCCCGCACACCCTTAATAACATAATACGCGTCTAATTAAAATTTAAAATTAACGAAACCCGCGCCGACGAATTACTATTATACCATTGCGTCAAACGTTTATAATAATATCGGTTCGCGTTTTATACTAAACCGTTTTTCAAATACGCATAAACCTATTTGTGTGCACACTGTGTGTTTTACTTGCATATTGTACATTTCGGTTTTCCGCAACAGTCTTGCGATTATTATTCTGTTATAACGTGATTCGATAGGGCCGCTGGATTTCTGAATATTCGTTTTTTCCGACGAACCGATGAAACGTTGTACAGTTTACTGTTTAGCGTGTACACAATATAATGCACATGATAACAATTATAATCATTTTTTTATTAAAGTCCGGCGGCCTTGCTCGTGACGAATTAAATGGCCATGGACTGCCAGGACTCACGCCCTTATACTCGCCTCTACTTCTTCCGTAACACTCACTCTACATCTCCTCTTTTCACCCTAACCCGCCGTCCAACCTAATTTTTTTTTTTCGCCACAGATAATGTAACGTTTCATTGTAATGTTCTTCCATACAACATTTCATCGTGTATTATAACTCGTTACCATTACATTAACTAAAATCTTTATAGAGTTAAATTTCGATAAAAAGTATAGTGGCCTATAATATACGTCTAACTTGGCACGTGATTGCACGTTTACGTGTACCCGGGCATTTTTTTGTAGGAATCTACCCGCCCCCTCGTCCCCTACGAAAAACCTCCGCGAGCAGTCGGCTATTACCGTCTGTTTTCTGGTGGACACGCGCAGTAGGCTAAATCCGCTGAGGGGAGGGGGGGGTCCGAAGGATTTCAGACGCTTCGCTCCGTAAAAAAATGCCGTCGTGTACTAATCGTGTCAATGGTGATGAAAAAAGATTTACAAAATATTCACTCCCTCCGTAGACATGTCGAAAACCTATACGGGCGATAGGCTACACGCAACAACTACGCGTCAACGGTTTAAACGGATCCGGCAGTGGCGTGATGCGGCGCGTGATTATAACAAAACATTGTTCGTGATTAATGACTGCGAGTGTATGCATACATATATCATTATTATCGGTATAACGATGATTTCGCGGATTATTTCACCGTGATAATTGCACCGTCTAATATTCGAGTACCCGTACACCGTGTACGGCTAATATAACATTACGTATTTACCGTCGGTGGGGTCGGCGTGATGCGACGGTTGGGGGAAAAAAAAAAAAACACGTCATTACCGTACGAATCGAGAAAGTATATTACGGCAGGTACCCACTAGCACACGTCACGCGTGTTTTGCACGTATAATATAATAATATGTATATAAGTTGTAATTTTATATTGGCAATTTGATAAATCTCGTATATTTACACGGCCGTATATATTACAAACTGCTGCGGTGCACCGAGAGTTTTGTGCGCGGCGGATTGTATAAACGTTTTTTTTTTTTTTTTTCGGCGTCGCAACGTAAAATAACACGTCCTGACCGACTAACTCGCCGTTGTCGCCTAGCCCAAACCACCGGACGGAACTGGCTGAAATTCGGCATACAGATAACTATTGTGAGGGCGTAGGTGTCCGCCGAGAAAGGATTTTTAAAAATTCAACCCCTTAGTGGGTATAACAGGGGTTTTGTCGGTGTGTTGCCTTAGTCAACGCAATTTTCGATGGCGTACCGAAACAAACGAGAAACACCCGTGAACAGCAAACGTCACTGTATAGATGAGTCGAATTTCGCCCTTGCGCTCCTATTTATTGTATTATATACAAATATTCTTTGTACAAGACAGCGAACAACCCAATACTAAATTAAAACAATATTTACCATGTTACTTCCATAAAAAAAAAAAAAAATAAAAAGGATATGAAATTTAAACACACAAATTATAAAGCTGATAGGGGTCGGAAGTTAAAACTCCCAAAAAGCACATCCTCAAAACTCAATACGTCATACGTATCCAAATGCTTCATTTTCGGGGAACAGGGCTGTAATCTGTAATGCATTTGTTCAAAATCAAAAAACTTTTATCATTTCAATCTTACTAATATTTGTTCTTATATTTTATTTTGAATGTACCTATCTATCTGTGGTTTTTTCTTGTTCATTTGTTTTAAATTAATCGATATTGTATTACTCTCTATCTCTACCGCAACCTTGCTTAAAATCGATAGATATTCACTAATAATTGTAATTTTATAAATAATGATTAACCCGCCTTTATGAAACATCATTTGAGTCTTAATGGTAGCCAGCGTTGCGTGAACAATTGTTGAGCTTTTTCACTGATCGAAAAACAATTTTCCGAGAAAAATCCCCTGCCCAACCTGTTACGGTTTAAAGGTTACGAGCTATTGGTTCTTCGTTACACAATGAAAACAATTCGTTCGTAATTATTTTCATTTCCGATTGTTAGTTTCGGTGAACAATCGTCGACGTTTATTGTAATATCGTTGCAAACATTCGCGACATAATAGCGCATAGATTGGGAAAAATGTGATTCTGGTTTTCGCCGATAGTTTTGGGTTTTGAACAGGTAAACATGTAAAAAGTGTTACGACCATATATACGAGCTGTAATAAGGAAATGGATTATGGTCACTTCCGTAACGGTATTTGTACGCGAGGCCGATGTTTCCGGAGGCGCGGGAAACTCGGGCGATTTATCAGCTATTGTCGCCTCGATCGGTGCGTCAGTCTCGGAATAACCGCGGCGTACTGCAGCACCCACCGGAGCACTGATAATAAGCTACGGACGGCCCGTGTCTTTATTATCCACGGTTACGACGTCCGGTTATTCGTCGAACGGTCGTCACGCACATATATGCACTTGCACGATGATGATTACGCGATTACGTCGCGCCGATAGAATATAATCGCTCAGCGTCGCGGTCAGAGCGTACGTTATTTTCGTCTTCGCGGCGTATCCGCGCGCGACGTGTCCGCCGCCGCCGCCGCCGCCGCCGCCGCCGACGACGACTCGACGGTCCGTTATTCGCATTAACGTTAATAGATTTCTGCGTGACATCAAAAGGAATCGAGCGAAATCCATCGTGCGCCGCAATGTGCCGCACGAGGGGCTGTCGTCCCGCACACCCGCGCCTCACCTCCCGCCGCTCGCGATTCCCTCTCGCTGTTGCGCACTTAATCGCGAGAGGGGTTGAGCTTGATTAATGGGACCGGTACGGGCGCGCAGAACGCGCGCGCCGCGCTGTGTGCGTGCGGCGTGCGCGCGCGGACACGAGCCCCCTTTGTATAAATCACTCGCCCGCCCCCGACGGACGTGCCGTAAATTATACTCGCGCGCCCGCGTTACACGCACTGCTGCGGCACTGGGACGCGACCCCCGTCTACCACCGAGAGACCGAATAATATACGTATAACGTATTACACACAAGTTTATACGTAATATGTATGTGTGTGTGTGTGTGTGTGTGTGTGCGCGCGTACACTGATGGCAAACGGTCAGCGTGTATACGTATATAATATATAAATGTTATGAGCATAGAGCACAGGATATAACGCGATGGCGTGCGGTTTTTTTTTTTTCGCCCGCCGCTAGAATATCTCGCGAAAAACACGCCGGACGATTTATGTCGCGGCGCAACCGCACAGATGATGCACCGCGCTACCGTTGCGTCAATCAAACTGGTCGGCGGCGGCGCGCTCGCAGAGACTTCCCGCGCAATCTACAGCGGTGGGTATAGGCAGGCAGGTAATAATTCACCGGACTTGGTAAAACCAAGTTTCCGCCGCCGCCGCCGCCGCCGCCGATTGTTTGAACTTTTTTTTTTTTTTGTTTTTTCGTACAATAGACCACGCGTATATTATACGCACGAGTTCACGTCATGTATAAATAATTATGCATATATATATATATATAAGTATCGTTGTTACGATACCGTGCGGTCGACTGCAACTGTAGCCCCGAAATGAAAAAAAAAAAAAAAAATATAATAAAATAACGTACGACCGAATTATATTTGATATTGCGTTACTACATTAAACATTCTGCCGATCCGTCGGTCCAGTGGCGCAATTGCCGGGTGTGCGAGGGATATGGTGATAGGGGCGGTCGAGAATCGGGCCGCATTTTATCTACCAGCTTCGTAAACGATATTTTTGTACATTTCATTACCCGGAGATCGGACCACAAATGAATAACACACAAATATATAATTTTGAATACATTATAACACATAATATTAAATACAATACAAAATCAGTCAGATAATTATTAATTTTTTTTCAAAAAAACAAATTTAAAGGTTTTCCCATAACCGATAAAAAAAAATAAACGTGTACAATACAAACGGCTAATTGTATTTAAACAGTTCACGTATTCAAAGCTAAAAATTAATGTTTATTTTTTATAAACGTTGTATAGATTTTTTCGATCCCTCCCCCCCCCCCTTGAAGCCGGGGAAAAATTAACATGATTTAAAAAATTACAATCCCCCCCCCTCAGTACGAATTCCTAATTCCGCTACTCCATCGATTATAATTATTTAACTATACGACCTATACGAACAGTTTTGAACTATCGATTGTTCGAATTAATCGAATTTCTACGAGAATGACCGAGGTACCGAGAGGACGAAATTCCAAAAAAAAAAAAAAAACTAATAAGTATAAACAATATAACCTCCTTTGAGAGCGCAGTCGCGAGTAAAAAATAAATTGAATACCGCTTGCCGTGGGGACTTTACATTTGAATATATTACACCGCCGAGCATGACGTTATAACATTACGCCGTGCGTATTATACATTTTATTTATTATCGTAAAATACTCCAGAACCGAGTTTCAGACGTTGACCGCGTGTGAAAACTTTCCACTCCGGTGTTTGCACATCACGACCATTGAAAATATATTGTGTAAACAAGGGGTCGATTCTGTTTTGTTTTTCTTCGAGAAACTATAATGTAGGTACGCTTATATATTATATTAAACGCATTACATTACACTTAACCACTTCAAAAGGAAAAAAAAAAACAAACAGTTTACGTAGGATACTGCGGTGTAGTGCACGCGTAATCCTATTCCGTAGGATTTGGGTGCACGCGTGGTTTTAGTCACTAAAATTAAATATTCATAGGGGCGGTCACGAGACGAGAACATAATATAATAAGCGATCGTCTGTATCGAATGTCAAAATACAATTGTTATTAAATTGAATGCCCGATTACGTTGTCGAAAACTCCTTAAGCCTTAACTCGCTATACTCAAATCGGCTGATATTGTGTTTATTTACGATATTTTAAACGACCCCGATATACTTTTTCGAAAATTGTTTTTTTTTTTTATATATACCGAGTATATAGAGTATATAGAAACACTATGGGAACTACGGGATTCATTCAGCGTTTCACAATTTATAAAACCAACCGGGAAAATAATCGTGCGTTTTTATCAAGAGTTTTTGTTAATAAAATATCCACCGTGGCAGATTTGTTTGTAATATACATCGTATTATTACATTTGAATGTGAGGCTTTAGAACTAATAAAATCATTATAATGATATTGATATGCGATAAATAATTTCTAGTTTGTGTGTGTGTGTGTGTGTACTTCTAGTATTAGCATTATATTTTACTATTGTTAATTTAGTTTCAACTTGTAAAGGGCATTTGACCGTGAATTCAAATAAATATCATACAGGATTTATTTGATTTTTGTTACATTATCACTTTAATCTATAATGGAATCGCCAATAATCATTGTGAATTATTAAGAAAGATATGGTAATCAATTAAATGATTAAAACGTGAATTTACGAGGGCGTTATCGCTAAAAAAAATCCTCACTATTAATAATAAAAATGATAACGGTTTATTGCGTATTATAAATTAACTATAGGTAGATACACAATAATAAAAAAATGATAAACATCTTCAATATTCTATTCTGCCGGCATTGAACTCCGATTTTTTTATTCGATTTCAAATAACGGTAAAAAAAGCTTAAAATTAATTTTTTTTTTTTTTTTGTTTAAACAATGTATATTATTGTACGCCCTATCACGACTACAGTCTAATCCGAGACTCTTTCAATATCCCAACACTGTACTCGCGTCGTACCGAAGTCGATCGTTGCTTCCTTACCTCTCTTCTAGACGGATGCTTCTGATATTATATCTAACATCACATTCCGTGTCCCAACTCACTATAACAGAATTATCTATTGAATAGAGGAATAGAGTATATTCCTCATTTCTTCACACTCCACTTCTAATGGACAAAACTACCCACTTAACCGAATGATGCGTCTTTTGAATTATAATAAATGACATTAACGATTAAATTAAATAAGTATGTTAAAAATTTATTTTTCACTGTATTTACACGTAATTTTGTAAAATTGCCAGCGTGAGCGTTGAATTATATAAATAAATAAAATATTAAGTATATATTATGATGAGATTAAAATATTTCCGCAGAAAAACCGATTTCATCACGCCCTGTAGGAAGTCACCGTTCTACAATATGCGTCATGAGAGTTTATTTCCCGTAAGACATGTTTTCGAGACACACGTAAATCCTTAATAATAAGACGTTCAACAATTCGCCGAGAAATCAAAATCGTTTGTGTTTCTATTGGAAACTTTTCGACGGTAAATATATTTTTTCTGTAAAATACACACTGCAAGTATATATAGTAACCTCATTTTTTTTTTTCTGTACAGACACAATTATGTTTTTGTAAAGTTAACCATTATTATATTTATGGTATTATATTGTATACCTATAGGTTCAACCGCGTGTATAAATATTTTTGTGCTGCGACTTAAAAACATATATTATATTCCATAGAGATATTTTTATATAATTGACGTGGATTATTATTGTTGTATAGGTACGCCGTTCGTAAAATCAAACGTTTCCAGTTGTATACGAGTGCAAAAAATCGTAGTAACGGGTTATAATACACTATACGATATACCTGTAATACGCATTTCCGAGACGAGCGTAATATGATTCATAGAATCCCGCGGCAAAGATGTGCACGAGTCATAAAAATAATACGCCGCAGACGTAAAATACACGACGGTGGTGAGCGGTGAATATAATCGGTATAAGGACCCGATATGTCCCGAGAAAAACGTCTACAATAAAGTTTCTGAAATACGAAGACGTTAAAAACGAAATTAAAAATCGGGATTTCATAAAAAATTTACAATTTCGCCCGGAGTAAAAAAAAAAAAAAAAATTTAATACAATAGCAAAACAGCAAGAACGACACATATAACAATATTACATTTGGGAAACTTTTCAACGTAGAAGTATATGGTAAGTATAAAGTGTAGTACTTGTATTACAATATATACCTACGTCTGGTACGAATTTATGAATTTATTACACGACGCGCATCGTAATAAAAGAGTAGATGATGAGTAATTCAATATTATATACGATTATTTAAATTCTAAACGGCAAGTGCTTGTAAAATATAATGTAATAACAACAGCTAGTATAATGTATTATTGCGTCATTAATGAATTTTAATTTTAGACGTTAGAGTACAACGCGGTTAGATTATTATTCGTTAATTATTATTTATTATATTATACACATTACAAGACGTGACGGTGGAAAAAACGGTCAGAGATAGATCCAAACCGTTTTCGCAGATCGATTCACTCGGGTACTCCAGCATCTGGAATATCGTTCGTTTCAGAGGGCGGACCCGTCTATTCGCATGAATACGACAAATTCGTTTTCTCTATATTCTATTTAACGCACTCTTCCCGACCGCGGTTTATCGAAATTATTTATGTTTGATGTAATATTTGCTTATTCATTCATGCCCGTTCAAGACGACCCGAATTAGCGGAACTAGTCGGTTAGAGGTTTTTCGATCATCTATATTTCTGTTATGAACTTATTATAATGTATGTTGCTAAGTAAATATATATACTACCTACTAGTTATGATTTCAATGTTGCTAAGTAGCTAAATAAATATAAATTTAGACATAGAAAAAGATATCGAGAATATGGAAGCGAATGAGACTTTCAATTGAGTTAAAGTAATACCGTGGGGCACCTATGGTTCTAAAAAAAAATTTTAAATGATTAAAGTTTTCTTATTTTTCATTTTTAGTACTCCAGTTCGCTGCTACGTTTTCTAAGTACGTTTTCTAAGTACTTTTTACAAGCCCCCCCCCCCCCACCCGTCAATTCCAAAATTTCTTTTTTTTTGCGACAATATTTAATATGTAATCAATATGAATTTGCATGCCTATTGCCAGAATTCGCACGCTTTTATTTTAGGCGTTACATCAAAAAAAAAAAAACATGTGGCGGCTGTAGAAACGTTTCTATAGCCCTCCGCGCTTTAAATTCAAGTTTTCCGACTTCAATATTTAGCATGCAATAAACATGAATTTGCATGACTGGTCCCGACTTTTGACCTACACTTCCCCGTCAGTCATAAATATTTTTTTCGGATTTGCGTACTTCAGCAACCCTTCCCTCATTCAAAAATATCAAATTTTTTTGCGCCAATCTTTAGCATGAAATTAACATGAAAATATTTTATTATTAAAACAATTTTAATAATTAAGTACATTATATTTATTAAATGGTGGTATAAAATGACATTCAACAATCCACAGAAGTTGTACTTTTTATAAAAATTGGCTTTCTTTGGAGGTCATCATACAATTCCAAATTTGCTGCCCCTCTTTTAAAGAATGGTTGATATATTATACCGCACCAAATAAAACCATTATTCAACAGTTATTTTTATTTTTGTTTGCGATAATAATTAAAAATGTTGTGCATAACACTGGAATACTATAGAAATATATATATTTATAATATAAAATGTATTTACGTTCTCTTCCTTATTGCAATTAGTGCTATTTTTATTTCAGATAAAAGTACAATACAGTATAAATAACTAAGCTGATGTAATTGTTGGATTTTTTCACATAGAATAGTATAAGTATATCCTACGTCCCTACCTATATACTTCGCAAGCATTCATCACATTATTAGTAAAATTACCGAGAAAACAGTCGTTAAATTTTGACGGATTTTCTAGTTAGAATACAGTATAAAATATATTCTTACCAAACCTAACAAAAAAAAAATATTTGAAATCGAAAATCGAATATTACAAAATGTATTATTATTTTCTTAATAATAATTATATGATTCGCAAATAATTTATTACTCTTTACTAATTATGTGTATAGACAAACATCTAAACTGTAAAAAAGACATGACTGTTGAATGATAAATTACCCGAAACAGTCTAACGTTTTTAACGTGTTTTTTTTTTTTCAATATTATTATTATATGAAAATACAATTTTTTCCGACAATGAGTATGTTTTCATACCGATAAAACACGTATTTAGATAATTCATACACGACTTGTTATTATTTTCTAATTACACGAAATTAACAATTTATCGAGTCTTAAGTGACTCGACTCGTTTTTGACCAAACTCCAGAAATGTGTCATCACGCGTGTTGAACCAAAAAAAAAATAATAATAATAATAACGTAAATGTCATAGATATACATGCACTACACATTATACATTTTACACACACATAATATCATTGACTAGTACATATTATATTATAATATACTATCACGGACTGTGACGACGTTATTATAATTATTTATAATATATAGATGGCAAGGGTCCAGTTATAAAGAAAAACAAACTTGAATGTGTGTAAAGCATTTGTAAGCAAAGCCTTGTTACAAAACACGAAACAAAATATCATACAAAAACCGAGTATCTATTATAGATAGGTACCCTACTCGACTAGTCTTACCGTATATCCCACACAAGTAGTGTTATGTTTATTATTGTATCGCATTCACGTTAAAACGCTTCTGTGAGTGGCCCTTGATTTACACAGTTTATGATTTACTATAATATTGTCGTAATACTTAGCTGTATTGATAATCAGTGGCGGATCTAGAATTCAGTATTAGTAGTAAAAATAAAAATAATACAATTTGAACATAAATTGTTTTAAAATAAGAATATTATAGTTGTTTATTGTAAATGTCTATGAGTGTGTTTAGCAAACAAATTTATAACACCTTCCGGTTTTAAATGCATTTTATTATGGAAATTTAACCCAGCAACAACGTTGCAATAGGCCAATACTGTTTAAATAAGTAAAAGTTGACTTACGTTTGGAAAATATGAACTTCACGTCTCTTTAAATATTTCCGTAGCCGCGCTGATACTTGATAATTTTAAATTGTTTAATCTAGAAGTTAGATTAATGGGAAAGAGGGGGGCAGTTTCGACCTCTGTTGCCACTGTTGGTAATATTATATCAAATCAATCAAATTGCAATATCTATAAAATCATTGATTCAAAATTCCAAAAATTGCGTACTTACAATAATGAATCAATTGTGAAAAGAAATTATAAATAAATACCTATACAATAAAAAAAAAAAATAATAGTAATAGACACATTTCGCACTGTAAGCAGGCCACTGTTATAGGTTGTGGCAAGTTTGTAGAGTATTGGATGTGTATTGGGCAGTTTAATTTGTATACAGAAAGCAATGGTACATTATTGCAATCAAAACACAATTCTAAGGGAAGTATATACTATTAGTAGTATTCGTGTTTATGTCACTTGTAACCCAGAAATCAACAATAATAAAAAAAATATGTATCGTTATTTGTTAAACTAAAAACTTATTCGAGATATACTCAAATATCAATGGATTATTTGTTCGAAAAATGTATTTTGTTTATTTGTTTGACTTCTGATGTATATTATTGTTACCTACATACAATTTTCAGCGAACATACGCCCGAGATCAAAATATATAATACGTACGAAATGTTTATTTCTTCATAAATATTTCTCTTTGAATTTCGGGATCTCGTAAAATAATACAAAAAGAGTTGATAAATAATGCATTAAGTATATAGGTACGTCGAAATATTAAAAAAAAAAAAAAAACCTATTGAATTTTATCATGTACTAATGTATAGTAATAAACTGAGGCGAGGAAAAAAAAAGTCCGAATTATATACATCAAATGCACATTGAACTCTTGGTAATAAACCCATAAACAAAATCGTTTACACGTATCGATTCGACCATTTTCGATAGTCAATAACGCGTATTCGACAATTATCAATACCTAATCCTTGGACTATAAAACATTTTCAAATCTCTCTTAATCGGCCAAATCGCGTACATATAATATTATCTATATGTATATTGTATCCATTGTATACGCGAGCATATTAAGGATTTCGAAGGAATTTTATGCGTGAAACTGGAACAAGTACCTATAATATAAACCATAATAACCTGGCCAGTATATCATCGCGCGTAGTCCTTTATTATTATTGTGCACGGTACGGAACAAAACCCTGTCGACGTTCGCCAAAAATTCAATTCCTAACAATAAAGAATCCGGAAAAAAATAAATGATGCTCGTATTCGTTTCATTCTATGTGTGTATTACCGTGAAATATAAGCGGCCGCCGCGCGGGTATAAGAGTACCTTATATGAGTATAATAAACCTTGACCGCGAATATATCTTCCATATCGCGAGACCCTAAACCGTGAGATATTATTGCTGCTGCCGCTGCCGCTGCTGCTGCTGCTGCAGCTCTGATTCGTGATTGTCCGTTTATTATATTAGAGGTATTATACGTGGTTAACCGCCAGTTTAACCCATAAATCATTCGTTTCGGTCGAGTAGAAATGAAAATGTAAAAATATATATATATATATATATATTTAAACAACCAAAATACCACCGGTGCCCCTCGTATAAGTTGGTACGATGGTTTTTTTTTCTTCAAATAACGTGATATATAAAATATAAATTACCACCAATCATTAGGTACCAACCGCGAGCGAATTTATTTTTTATTAACTATAAATTGATTGGCCTTTGAAAAGTTGAAATTTATCGACCTATATGATTTGTACCAGGAGTCAGTGGCGCAAATTTAAGGAGGGAGAATAGTTTCCCATTGAACGTATTTTTTCTTTATCTATTATTTACAGTACCTAAATAGTAAATAAATTGTTAATAATGTCTAGTAATGTTTATTTGATTTCAATGGTAATTTTAAGAAAGATTGAATAATAAATTAGGTACTTATACAAAAATTAATTAATTAAAATTGACCTTTTTTAGTCTAGATACACGCTGTACATTATGATACAATTTCCAAATTGAATATTCCTCTCATTAGCAAAATCCATAAAACGCCACTGAATCTATTAAAGGTAAAGCAGGAATTACTCGCAAAAGTTCCCGGGGAATTTCGAACTTCACAGGTGTGCAAAAAAAAAAACCGAAGAAGGGAAAATGCAAATAGATAAACGTTAAACGATCGTTTTCGCAGTGCACTTATACGTAGTTCATCATCGCCTGTAGATAATAATAATATAAACTAGTGATATTATTTTCTTATTACTCCGTTTTTTTAGAGATCTATAAGTATAATATTATAATCTTGTATATAGTAGCAGCTATATACGTACAACAAACATCACGAACGCTTATTTTTCTTTTTCTTTTTTTTTTTTATAATATATTACGAGTATATTATAAACATTTATTTCGTAACTCAACAGTTGTAATATACGTATACACGACAATAAATAAATGAAACTTTTATCCGGCCGGATCTATACGAACGGACCATTCCCACGAGTATCCCGTGTGCGTTTCCTTCACGACAACGACGACGACTTGTCATAACCGGATCCCTCGAAAGAAGAGAAGTCACGAATTCCTTTACTATATTTATATACTTCACTATACGACTTCGAATGTTTGCTTTTTACGCTCTTATTATAGGTTACTAAATTTCTTTTGCAGCCATATTCACGATATTTTCCCCTCGTTTATACGGTTCGCGATTTTATTGTATACAACACGCCTGTATACTTAAAAACCGTTTTATTTTTTTATTTTCTACATTATACACTTATATGGGTTGTATCGATATATTATTATAGGGAATACTTTACTTCTTGTAACATTTGTTTTTATTTTTATTTTTATTTATTATTACGAGTATATTATTGTCTACCATTTATTCAGTAATCTGCAGGATAAAAAATATACGTATTAAACATATAGAGTTGGTATATATTATTTATTAAATTTGATATTAAAATTAAAGAAAAAAAGAGCTGATATTGGGGACGGGTGCAGCCACTGTTATAGGTGAGAAGTTCGGAAGGTAGGATATATAAGGTTATTTCATTTGTATCTGTAAGCAACGATAAACCATTGCTGACGAAAAACGATTCCGAGTGCAGTTCGGTAATACACAATTTGAAGTACCGTGATTTTTTTTAACTTAACCTTCCTACGTTTTTTCCCGATTATTATGAAAACTAATTAGAAAATCAAAAAAGGGCCGTCATCTTTAAAAACAAGATTAATAGTTCAACAAAAAAGGTCTCTTGTCATTTTTCAAATTGGAACCATATTTGTGCTAGAAAACGTGGTAGGTACTTATTTAAAATAACATAATCGTGAAAAATCGTATTTTATTTCCCGGTTAATCGCTTTTATTTTAATTACCGATTAGAAAATCAAAAAATGACCTATGTATTTACCAAGAAAATAAAACTGACTTTAAGAAAAGGTGTTACACTTATACATTTGGGCGAGTTTTCTAGGACCTAAGTGCTCTACAGTATAAAAAAAAAAGCACTATAGTAAAAAAAATTTAGAAAGTCGTCCGATGATTTTTAGAAATTTCACCATGTCTAGGTAAGTCAAATATAAGTATTGTTACCAAGTAACAAGTCTCTAGATGTAATTATAACCGAATTACAGCAAAAAAGCTCCCAAAAATTAAAATTCCTCGATAGTTCAAAAGTGGCTTTTTGGCAATGATACCGTAAGAAATTAAATCAAAAAATCAACAGACAAGGTGCCTTGTGATTTTTCGATTAAATCATTTTTTCTGGTATAAAACGTCGTCCGTGTTTTTATAAAATAATGAAATCGTGAAATTGTACGTTTTCCTACATTTTTTCCCACTTAAGTGCTTTTATTTAAAAAATGGCGTCGAAAATCAATAAAATGACCTTCTTCAAAGTGTAATCTAGATAACTTAAAATTTCAGAAAAGTTGCTACACGTAAAACTCAGAGCAAGTTTACTAGGAAGAAACGTGTCCACTGACTAGAACAAAGAAATAAACAGCATTGTAAAACTAATAGCTCCCTCGCTACGCTTGGAATCTAAAACAAATACGTATCAAGTGACATGGCCACTGTTACAAAACGTTTGGAAATAATTAGAGGGAAGGCCTAAATAACCTAATCGTTAATTCCTTGGTAAAGGTTGAATATAGAGTAATTGGGTTCACATACTGAAAACAACGATAAACTGTTGAAATTGAAAAACGATTCTGAGTGAAACTCGGTGATATTATAATAGTATTTATTTATTCATTTAAGTAAATCAACAAAATAAATCCAATGCGCAACATGGACATATTGTTATTTATTATCGAATTTTTATTTTATTTTAACAAAAGACTGTTTAGAATCTAGAAAAATCTTTCAAACAAAATAATACCATTCAAAAAAATCTGCTTTTGAAATTCTTGAAGAACGATGACAATGATTTGGAACATTTTTAGGTATTCGAGGAATAAAAACAAAAAATAATGATGTAAAAAGAACTGTTGAGAATTACAAATAAAATACCGTCGAGTAGTAATTCCGCTTATTTTAAAATACTGCGTGAAAAACCTGAACATCTTATTAAATGAAAAAGTATTTTCCGTGAATAAAACATATTGTCTTGGTTGAATTAATAACTTCTTCGAAACACTCCGTATTTACAGCAATGGGAATATCTATTCGATTGGATCCGTTTGGATTTCCAATAAATATTTTTTTTTCAATTTTTATAAAATCGTATTTATTTAGACAACAAAAACGATATAAGTTCTTCGAAAAGAAATGATTTGAACAGTACAATAATTATTATAATCAAATATACAACATTACCTACAAAACAAATTATTCATATATTTAACGGGTCAATTCATCATGCATTAGCATGTTTTAACATTTATATGCATACATAATAATATGATGGCAAGTACCTTAAAGATAGAATATTATAATATTTAAAATAATTATTTTATATTTTTTCAAATACCTCATCATTAACTGTTGAGTAATTTAAACTGCCAACTATCGCATAGAATTGGGCCATTTCCAAAAAAAATAATGTTCACTTATACTTAATATATCGTAGGTATACAATGTATATTTTTTTTGAATAGTATATGTATTATATAGGTATATTATATTTATGCGCGTGTGTGACGTGTGTATGTGTGAGCAAGCGTAAGATGGTATCCATTAAAAAAAAATTAAATGTTATGATATTTTCTAGATCTATGATTAGACACATACTAAATACTAAACACACTATACGTTATATTGTACGTACGTCGTGTCCGTAGATTTATAACCTAGTGGATATATTATAATAAAATTCCCCGCGTATATTATAGTAAAACTAAACAGCTTTTATTTACATCACGCGTCTGATATTTTTTTTTATATTTTTTATTACCTACCTATTTTCAGAGCGATCTGCCAGATTAGTATACATTTGTATATCAATTATTATGACGTAGCCACGTAGGCATAAATATATTTTTGAAAAAACTTGCGGTCCCGATATATCGGTTTATCATATCGTCATACCATCGCTTATACAACGACACGTATCTCACGAGATTATTATCGGTGTTAATAAAACAAATGTTTTGTTCTATAATTTCTTATGTTGGATTATTGCGGTTACATTATAAATCACGAAAATGATAACACCATGCGCACCAAAACATTGTATCATCATAACGTACCTCGGACAACTGTATGCGACAATATATAGTTACATTGCGCAGAAAAAATATTATATTATTCTCGCAAAAATCGCAAAATGTATTAATTAAACGTATATAACTAAAATTGTGATTTTTTTTTTTTTTTTTATCGTCGTGGAAAACTACAAAAATTAATTCCTAACTAAACAAGCGACGATATTGTAATATATTATATAATGTGTCCCCGGTTTCGAACTATAGTCGCCCATCGTATACACGTCGTGTACATGCGCATCAAGCAGCATCACAATCACTACATATTATTTACTGTAAACCGCACACTCATTTTGCATATTCGCGTATAATTTTTACTTTTTTTTTTTATGATCATCTCAAGTCACTATCGGACCGGTTGATTTGCATTTTACGGTCGTCGACAATATACGGCGTAGTATAATATACAGGCATTCGTAATTCTACGGACGGCGCGGCGAGCTCAAGCTCGTCACTACGACTCGCGGGCCTTGTTGCTGCAATTTGTCCCTTTCTATATAAGAGGCTGGACTAATAATTGTTGAATTTACTCGATATATTATGATACACGCGCGATTGAATTTACTTATATCTCGCGTATACGTACAAGATAGAATTTAAAATTCACATGATCCAAAAATCGAATTGTTCAGATAACGAAAAAAACTAGGTAAGGATTTTCCTGTATTTAAAATAACAAAATCCAAAACTGCCATTAAAAATCAAGATTTTAATCGTTATCTATATTGTTCAAAAGTTGAAGTTTGAAACATATGAGTTTTGACTCTATCTATGGTATGGAATTTTGAATATAGTTTAAATAGAATATGTGAGTTTTTATTATTCACATGATCCAATGGAATCTGTTCTATTCGACACAAACCGCAACTTTCCGGTTACATTTAGACTTGTTCTTGTGCATTTTGAAACGAACGGAATCGTATTCGCCTTCAAAAATCGTATAAAATAGTTTAATACTGTGATCATATTTCCTCATATTTTGGAACATGTGAGTTTCGAATTTAGCCTATCCGTTATTAAAATAATATATATGGAATGGATCTACGATGAGTGCAGTGGTATTTTTTTTTTTTTTTTTTTTTTTTTAATCCATTTAGACCAAATGGCATTTTGTATATACAAACATATTATATACCATGAGACGATTATAAATTTGTTTTCTCGACACACTGCAGCGACTACTGTCGGTGATGTTTACGCATAAATCAATCAATGTCTATTTTCGTAAAGTAACACGATGAATACGATTAGGATATAATACAGAGTGGTAACTTTAAAACCCTGACGCCGAAGATGGGAGAATAAAGAGCAGGTGAGCGAAGGTTAAGGGTTATATTCCATCCCTTGTTAACTTAAAAATAAAACTGCAACTATATAAGTTATGAATGTATTTATTCAGTAATTTTATCTCGAAATTGCATATAGATTAATAAATAAGGAAAAAGCTCGATTTATTGAATGAAATGATTTTTTTTTTTGAATCCGTGACTTTTAAATTCTCACTGTCGGGTTTTACAGAAATACAACAGAAAAAAAATTCTACGATTCATTCAAGAATCGCATGATTATTAATATTATAACTGTGACGTCCCCTCTCATTGAAAATGTCTGGACACGTCACTACGGTCAGACTATAACATTACGTGTTATAATAATAGCCAGAGTATAATATTATGATGATGTAAGTAGAAGTATTTTGTACCCGCGTGTATAGTTTTTTTTTCTTTTTTCATGTTACAATGACCGCCGTTTTGCCGCCGCATGGATCTATACTAAAAATATTATAACGAAAATATAAAAAAAAAAAAACCGTAAAGACGGCGGCGCGGACAAAGCTTCCGATGTGCGAGACCAATCGCGCGGAATAGTCTCGTAATTAAACGTCTGTCGGATGTAAACAATGACGGGCCCACGGACACGTAATGGGTTCTCTTTTTTTTTAATCCTATTGTCACACTATATACGCCGTATAGGTAGGTAAGTAGGTAGGTATATTTTCCTCCCACCGTTTTATTTTTCTTTTTTTCTTTCTTTTTCTATTTCTCAGGTCCATGACCGAGAAAAATGTAAAAATCGCTTCTCGGAAATAGCAGTACAAGTCATGTAAATGCGTGTTAATATTATTATTATGTTATAGTGTATAATAGTAGAATGTTAAAGGAGCGAGCACACTGGATCCGCATTGAGTTCTGTATTTCAATTTAGTGTCACGGTTAGCGTGTTAAAATATACGTGTTTTACCGAGCGCCCATCACTTAGATCCGTTTGATTTCAGTTCTGCAGATATTTAACCTTTTGCCCTCGTCTTTGCATCAGTTCAGACCGTTGTCACACCGTTGCGACCAGCAAAATGGTATAAAATATCAGTGACGATTTAAAACGGAAACGACCAATCTTATTTAATGTAAAAGTCTCGACCAATCATATCCCAAATGCCGTGCGAACTCAATCGAAAATGGATCATATTATATAGATAGGTACTCGACTCGTACCTGGAAAAAACGGTCCGATTAGTGAACTAAAACATTTTCTATTCGCTGCGCTAAGTTATATGACAAAATACAATTTATTCCTCATTCATATCACGGTATCCAGCGGCGCAACTAGGGTTTATTTTTGAAATGGGGATTATGAATTTTAAAAATAATTTCAAGACAAATTTTCAGAATAATATAATAAGTTATGTACATGATCGATTCTGAACTTCTGAAGTGTTCGAATAAATCAAAATTATCGTAACCTTCAAAACATTGAGGCCAGCTGAGCGTCACATGGAGAATTGAAATTGTGTAAAATATCTATAATAATAATATGTACCTAAAATATGTATACGATAATATAACTAACGAAATTATAAACTTTTAAAATTCCTGTTATTATTTTTAACAACTTAAATCCTTAGAAGTAATAAAATATACCAATTTTAGTTTAAAAGACAACATTGTTTTTAATAGTGCAACTAGTCTAAAAAATGTTGAAAAAATAGTGATAATATAATTCACTTAAAATATTGTCTGGCCTTCCCTACCAAGAGCGTCTAGTACCGCATTTGCGTATACGTATTTAAATTTACAATGAAATGTCTGTAATTGCAGCAATACTAATTATGTAATCATATGCATATTGCGTATTACTTATGTACGTATAGAATTTGTGAAAAACATCACAAACCCTCTGGTTGTGGTACTATCAGTATTCATTGCAATTACTTTCATGATTACTATTATGCATTAACAAACGTCAACAGGAGGCGCTCTTTTAAGTGAACCATTTCTTCGGCCGAGTTAAATATTATTATTATTTTTTTTTTTTTTGTGTCTGTAAAAAACTTTTCTATCAGTAATCTTGCTCTAATAAAAACTTTATAGGAACTTTCTTGAATCATTCTTTGTCTAATTGATGCATCGAGAAAGTCATTTTTTAATTTTCCTTGTGGTTTTCTTATAATAAATGGGAAAAACTGGCAATATTCAGGTTAATTGTTATTGAGTTCTGAGCCAAGAGAACAAGAAAACAAATACGACTAAAACGATACTTTAATCATTGCTCACAATCGTTTTTAGCAATGGTTTATCGTTGCGTTTAGTAATAAAATTATTCTATATAGGTTTCATTCCTTCCAACTTACCTCATAAAATAGTGGCACACCTATGATGATAGGTGAATCAGCTTTTTAATATTTCCTTTATCTATATGCAACGGAATCAGTGTGCTCGTTCCTTAATTCGCGCAATAAAACGCGAAATTATCCATTTAACGTGATATCATAATGGTAATATTTCGCTAGACTGCACACCACGGTATGGCGACGACGGTCGTACTCTCGGTCGTTATTGGTTATTTACGGTCGTCAAATTTAAATAAATTAAAATAATATATATTTTACTAAACGCATCGGCTATAAAGATATATATTTTGTAATTCAATAATTTGTATGCAAAAGGCGTATGCGTTACGTTTAAACACAATCGTGAGAAATATATTAGCGTAAATATATTATTTAAATACTACTAAAACGCAGAGCTATTACAATACAATACACCTAATAATATAATTTTAAACTATTTAATATACACAGTGTCTACAGCGATTATTTAGAATGTATTATTAAATTACTATTGGGGTCCGTTACGAATACTTTGCAAACTGAACAACGAATGACGTATAAAAACTAAACTAAACTTTGGGTGTTTTCCAAAATTCAGCTATGTCCAATCAAAATGATAAAATACATTCCAATAAAGTTCGACAGTTTAACAATATTATTTGATTGTTGTTTCTGGATCCGAAATTCAACGTTACCAACTACATTTTCACCGGATCCAACGTTTGATTTCATCGATTTGTTTGATTCGAAATCAGTTTTTATTTGCAGCGATTTTAATTTATACCCAAGGATAAGATGCTTATTGTACTTGATAATATAGGAAAAATATTGCAATAATAAATATAATAATGTTATCCGCCGCAATCTAAATATTTTGATATTCAACTACCTACCTACAGATTTAGTTTAGTTGAATTTCAGAAGGCGAATTATAACATTTCCGTGGAACGGATATTCAACATATTCTTATTGTCGTGGCACAAATCCGGCCCAAAAACAATGTGCAAACAATTCGTCAAAGTGAGGAACCATAAAATATTACCTTATTTATTGATTTTATTTAAGTTTGTAAAGAGAAAAAAATTAAATTCTTACCCAAAAACACATAAATTTCAACATTTTATTGGTACCTATGTTGTTGTTTAATTAGTAACTAAACTATATTTTAGTTTTTCAACTTCAAACCATGCAGAATTACTATTTAAATATGAAACAATTTTTATTTAATTTTTTTTAGTTAAAAATAATAATATTGAATGAATAATGATAATTGATAAAACGCTTATATTATCTATATGAATTATTAAGACAGTATTTTTAGAAGACAATTAATAGTTTTTTTTTCTTTTTAAACGCTATTATAAAAAAAAAAAAAACATATACCCGTATGTTCGGTCATATTGTATATAGATCGATTAAGTATACCTATAAATCGCATTATAGGATAAATCGCTGACACGTGTCTGACCACAAACTCGACGAAATGCATTCAATATAAAACGCGTTGATCGCCAATACCCCTAAATGTACACGTATACCTAATTACACCTTTTGACGGCATAATAGACATAAAAACCCTACATGAATTGAACGAGAAAATTGATTAAATATAATCGTACACAAAGGTAAAAAAGAAAAAAACAGACAAAAAGAGCCGACAAATTGCAGCAGTCCATACATATGTATAATATACAATAAGATATCGCATTTATTATACGTTTTGGATAATGTGGCGTACACAAATGTTTTTAAAACGAGACTTTGGTGCACATTACAAACAACATAATATTATAACGTATAGGTAACAACAATATTGGGAACAAATACCCGAACGGACATCACACGTCGTTACATACTATGTCGGGACCACAAACAGCATCGCAGCGCCGGGGAAAGAAATATTTGCTATACATATTATGGTGTGTGTGTGTGTGTGTGTGTGTGTGTGTGTGTGTGTGTGTGTGTGTGTCTGTTTCTTTTCCCTTTACTTATTTTTCTTCTTCTTTATTCCGTAACAATAAGATGAAAGATTACGTAGACTGCGCCGACAGGACACGAGAAATTAGAGGGGTACCTATACCTATTATACACAAGAGTGTATAATATATATGTATATACACACTTACATGTCGTCGGGGCTGCGGCGGTTCGGTTATTTGATTAACAATCTTCAAAGTGGGCCCCCGTCCGTTCTTAGAAGAATAAAATACTTTTTTTCTAAAAACCGTATATACTATTATACACAACAATAATAATATTATGTGCGGTGTACCTATACATGAATTGTGTATTTGTCGTTGTAATTTAAGACATGTATTATACGCGGGTATACCTGAATAATACGACTGTGGTCCATAAATACCTATGTTATTATACGGATACCATCACTCAAATGTACATAGTATAATATTTATATAGGTACCTAATGTTTACCCGCGAAAGTCGCCAGTCGCCACTCTGCAAGAGTACATTATGAATAAATAAAAAATATAAAAAAAAAGGTTCCACGAAAGCACATTTGCAGTCTTGAGTGCATAATTATTATACTGTCATACAGTGTTTCTTTCAGGCATGTCTCCAGGAAGGGAGATAAATTTAATTTTGATATCACGGTGAATGGAATCCCGATGGAAATCATTAATTACTTAATTGCTTAGATGTTGGGTACCGCGGTGACGATAAATATTATTGAATACCAAAAATAACAACAGATGTATATTTTATTAGTTTATCAAAAGCGTATCATTGTTGTAAAAGTCAGTACACATAATTGTTTTTAGTAAGCAAAGGTTTATCGTCGCACACAGATACTTATTAATTTCCCCTTTAAATTCTACCTTCCCAACTTCTCACAAACAACAGTGGCTGCACCCGTCCCCATTAGCCTAGGATAGCTTTTTAACTTTTAAGTTACGTATAGGAATGAATGCATGATGTATTCATCATATGTATGTGTATAAGATGCATATATGTTATATTTTCTTTTCTAAGAAATTTATATAACCTAACCTAATAATTAGAATCGTTAACAGATTGATGAAAATTAAAAATTAAAATACCTACTAAAATATTTTTAAACTAATACTCCATCTATTTATGTCATTTTTAATATAGATAGTCATTTGGGAATCAAAAGTAGGTACCTAATGGTTTCACCCTCAAAAATAAGGGTGACAAAAATGATGGTTTGTAATATTTTAAAGCTGGTTTTTTCTAAAATGTTCTTAAATTTAAAAAAAATTAATTATTATCAAACAATTTATTTTTCTTTATGTAATTTAAATGACCTCCCTTCTCCCGATTTTTCCAAATGCCCCCCCGGAGAAAATCGTCTAAAAGAAACACTGCTGTCATATAATGTGCGCAATCGAATAGTTACTATCAAACTATACGAATGTGTAGTTGAACAGTGACCGGTTATGGAGAAAAATATTCGAATAGTTTTTCCGATTAAATAATTTAGTCGTGGTAAAAAGTATTCCGACGAAATGTTCGATAATTCATCTAAACTATCGAACTGACTATTCTGCATTGCCCATCGCTATCATATTATTATGCCGACACAAACACCGGAACAACTGTACAGACCGCGACGTCGTAGTCGTGCAGTGTAACGTATCCACGGTAACCGATAAAGAAAATACACTTTACCTCAAAATAATACGATTCATAATAAAAAATTACTCGAAAGTTTGTTTTGTACGAAATAAAAGCGAGGTAACATATTGACTGACCAATGTTATAAATTGTATTCGTTCAAATCCAGGTGATGCATTACAACCGCTAACAAATACAAGATAATCACGATTGACAGTCCGTGTATTGATGAAGAATATTATGATGTTAATGAAAATTTCACGAAAAACAAAATTTCTGTAAATGACAATATTTTTAATCGCTTAAATTTAAACTATTCATTCGTATCATCCATATATAAGTATATGGCCTTAAAACCAACAAAATGACAAAAAACCGTGAATAAAAAAAAAAAAGCGAAATTAAAATTTCACTTTTGAAGTATCAGCTGTTACACGCATCGTGGTTATGTACTAGAGAAACGTAGATCAGAAAAAAAAAAGAAAAAAAATTAACGCACCCCGCAAGTGGCGATAACGTAATATTGTAATAATATTACGCTTATTATAGCGAGAACAGAATAAGAGCGGGGAAACGAGAATGAGACCGGGTGCCGTCGACACGTATCTGATAAAAATTAAAATGATAATAAATAAATAAAATAAATAAATAAATAAATATCTTCGGGGCGGCGATAGTAATTATTATTATAAGAAGATTAAATTATAACGATACGAGCAGCGCGCGTACGCGGCGACGCACTGCGGCCGCCACCGCGCGTCCACCGGCCGCGCCACCTGTTGATGTCTTCATATCATAATAACAATAATAGAATATTATGTATCACAACAAACCGCGCACGGGAAAACTAATAATAAATAATGACAAAAAAAAATACGACAAGAACATGTTGCTCACCAGACACGCGGTCGTAAAATAACAATATATTATACAGGTACTCTCGTGTATAGTCGCATTGTACGTAATAGTAAATAATAATATTACACTCGTGTGATACGCCCGCGCCGCCGCGTGCGCGTGTAAAAAATATTGATACATTTTATTAACTAGGCGCGTAAGAGGCTGTTACAATAATAATAATAACTCGACGACGTGTCTGCATATTGTAGAACTGTAATGATATTATTATAATATAAAATCGGATGCCACGGCTACGGTACACGCCCATTCGTTTTGATTCGGCGGATTCTCGTCGTATTATTATACTATAATATTATATATGTATGTTATTATTTTTGTATACACAAGCACGTCATTATAATATTATTGTACGTATATTATATATATATATATATATGTATGCATTATGTATTGTATAATTCAACATTTGTATAAAGAGAGAGAGAGAGAGAGAGAAAGAAAGACCTACACGAATACATAATATATTATAATATTTCACTCTGTTACAGGTGATATCGCGAATCGTGGAGGATTATGATAGCCGATGACCAAAAAGAATTCTGAGTCTTTGGTTAAACGTGTTTCGATAAATTTAAATAAATATACAAAACTGTATCGCATAGATGCAATTTTGAAAGGTGCTAGGGTATCATTAGTACCCCGAGTATAAAATTAGCTCCTCCAAAAATACTCAATAAACTTTTTACAGTATCGGTTAAATTAAAATTTAACCATGCACTTCATAATTATTAAACAGGACAAAATACAGATTATATCTACAGACAATGTATGTGTGTATACGAAAATAAATTTGAAAAAAGTACTGATACTGCAAACGAGTGTGCCTTTGTTGTAGGTGGGAGTTAGGAAGATAGGCATAGGATACATTAATAGTTATTTAATTTTTATCTATAAACATTGATAAACTACTAATAACGAAAAACGATTCAAACTTAGTTCAGTTATACATGTTTCGAAAGGCCGTAATATTTACGATTTTCGTCAAAATTCTTTTTTGTACTAAATTACACTCAATTTTTTTTTTTTTTAACGTTAAAGTACAGCTCATAATAAACCTCCTGTTGAATTTCCAAGCATTTATGTTTAGTCTAACAATTTTATCCACATAAATCCTACCAAATAAAAATGTAAAAAACTCGTAAAATTTAAATGTCTATAAATACTTTAAAAATGACTCAAATGTTTTACCAATTTTGACCACGTCTAAAAAATGCAATTTTAAGTTTCCTATCGAAATTTCAAGTCCCTACAAATATTCTTAACTGAATTACAACAAAAAATAAAATTGAAAATTTTAAAAACATTATTTTCATATATATTTTCCCGTTCTTTCTATGTTTTTTTCGGTTTTGATCAAGTATTAAAAATATTACAAAAAAAACAATTTATTTACTCACCATCTAGATTTAAAATGTAACAGTAATGATCTATTCTTGTTTTTTTATTGGGGCAATATTTCCGGTATAAAACATGAAGCATAATAATTAAAAATAATGAAATCGTAACACCGTAAATTTATCAGTTTTCATTTTTTGCCTTTTTTTTGGTTTTTCCCAATTATTATGAAAAATAAAAAAACCACTTTCTTTGTGAGCAACTTGATCAAAAATTAAACAGAAAAAGGCTTCTCGTCGTTTTTTCTCTTGGAGCAAGATTTCTGGTTAAAATTGTGTACTGAGTTAAAAAAATAAAAAAAAAATTCATTGTAAAACCAATACACTCATCCGCCATGCACCGAATCTAAAAGTTATCTATTGGTTTTACTATGATTTTTATATGAATTGTAAATGAAATGTGTAACTACACATTTGCTTATTATAAGTGGCGTGTAAAGAGGATTATGGTGACCTTACACCCATGGGTGGGTCTGTGATGAGTCTATAATTTTAGCACCCTTATAGTTGGCGGTCTAGTTACGCCTAGAACTATACAAATACCGAACCAGTTACAATATTGTTGACGATTCGAAAACAATTTAAACATTAAACTTAAAAAGCGAATAAAAATTAATTGTGCATCATTTAAATAAAAAATAAAAATAAACTCGACAATATTTAAAATAGTTACCTATGAAAATACCAACAAATTACCAGAATGCTTTGGAAATTGCGCGGCGTTTAGAAAGTAAGACGATTTAAGTGTTCGGTGAAAGGTTCAGGCTTCTTTGATTATTTCTAACTGAATCGCGGCAAAAATAACAAACACAAACAACAAAAACCGCAATTATCGCGTAAATACGATTCACCGACTAGACGAAATTCGCTACCAGAAGCCATTCCCGCGATGTGGAAGACGGACGTTCGATTTCGGGTAGAAAAGTCGTCGACGGACAGGTAGACGAAAAAAAAAAACAATGCCTGTATACATTCCTCGCTCTACACGCTCTAAGAGTCGAAAACAAAACGCCCGCGAAAATTCACCACCCGCCGCGACCTCCCCCGCCGCCGCCTAGCGGTCGTTGGCTCATTATGTCCGCGGACGTTTCCCGCGGCCGTCGTTCGCGCGCGGCGTTCTTTGTAGCGGCCGGTCTCGTCGCCGCCACCGCCGCCGCGCCGCGCACACGGGCCACTCGCGTTAATTGTTCGACGTTCGGACGGGGGCCGGGAGACGAATCACCGACCGCGATAATGCGTACGGGCGCGCGCGCGGTCCGTTGGAATTTCGAATTTCGATTTACCGTTCTTACACTACGGGTAGTGATATATTATTATACCTATTATGGATATACTCGCCGCTCGTTTCTCGGGCTCGCGCGCCATAATAATAATATTATTAACAGTATTACGATGTATACCGATGTTTGTTTATGTTGTACAATATATACAATATTAAAATAGTAGAGAAATACTGTTATTCGTTAAATTTTGCTCTTTTCCCCATCGTAATCGCCACGCATTACCCAAGCGTAATTTTATACCCGGACGCTCGCGTATTCGACGATTTTTTTTTTTCCCCGATAAATTCTCAACGAAACACCGAATTTCACGTTATTGTTTGTGTAATGTACGTGCGTGAAACGCGAAACACGATTAATACGATTAATATTATGTTATTATATTATATTTGTCGGAAGATTCGAACGAACTTTACGCGTTAATTCAATTCGATAAATGATATTTACGATGATATATCCGACTCGGCCTAAGGGAGAGGCCATCGTAGGGGGCAGCAGTTCCGGAACCATAGGCGCAAATTGTATTTCGGAGTGCTTTTATTTTTTTTTTATGCTCTTCTTTACACTCTTGTGATATATTCAACTGTCTATCATAGTGTGAAATCATAAATTTCGGGGGCTAAGCCTCCACTTCCCCGCTTTATATGGGTCTATGACCGTATAGTAAATATGCTCACCTTCCACATTTCCCCTCGCCTCCTTCAGACCCTACAGATAGTTGTAAAATGCAAAACGTACACGGCGTTCAACGCACACGATATCCTAAGGTACTGACAAATTAAATTAAAGAATTCGAGAATAACGAAAAATAAAAGAATACGCCGGGGGATAAATCCCCTCCTAGTTCCAGCATTGAAGGGCAGGTCCTATATTGTTAATAATATTATTTCAATCGTCACTCTTTTTAAACCGAAAAATAAAGGAATTGTATAATTTCGCGTGCCGTATTTTAAATAGTATTAATAACATAACAACTTAAAACTTGTCCCGACTATACGGTATATAGATGGATCACGAACGTGAAAAATGCATTGTACATTGTTTAATATATCGGCTGCTCAGGTGCATCACGCATGGTTTCACTTTTTGCCGATGAGAAAATATTATAAATTGAAATTCTTAATAATATTATATCTTTGATCGCGCGGAAGACGGGTTTCGGTAAATTATCGGCATTTTTTTTTTTTATATATAATTTTTCCACGTGTAATTTTTTCTCCCCTTTGTGTTTTGGTCTAAATGACACAATCTTGACCACGTTATCAAGGGCGTCCATCTTCGAAAATCCAGTGGGGCGGGGACACATTGTATTTTTTCAATAATATTCCTTAATCACCTATTGCTATTTTGATTTTTCAATTAAGTCGTCAACAACCGATGGGAAACCATCACTAGTGAAAATAATCCTATCGTATAATATAATCATCGATTTTTCATTTATTCAATGTATTTAATATAAATAATAATATTTATAATATTTTATGCATAAATGTATAACAGACACGGAAAAGCCAGGGGGGGACAATTTTTTTTTTTAAAAAAAAAAAATCGATAGGCCCGCGGTTTGAAAACCGTACGGTAGGTTACGGTTTTCCCCAAGCCCTTCTACCCCGGCACCGAAACATGTACACAATATTAACATAAACTGCACCACGGGATCGTTTCAACATCATATACCCGCGTCCGTAACATTGTATTATTATTATCACGCTTGACACACGGACCTGGACGGTTTTCGACGGGCCGTTGCCGACGGTATTTACGCGTATACGGTGTAATGTTTTACAATAATATTGTAGCATTTTAGTTTCTCGTTCGAATTGGTAGGGGGTCGGACATGTTATAATAACGATATCGTTATGCTGCAGGTATGCGCGCGCGCTACGTAATACTAATTGATGACTTTCCGTGGGAACGGCGAATACACTCGAAACGCACTCGCGACACTGACGGAAACAATGAGATAATAATATTATAGGCACACCGCGGTCTCCCGTTATAATAATATTATGGGAGACGATTTTTAAATCCCTGGCTGTTCTTCTCTCTCTCTCTCCATCTCTCTCGCTCTCACTCTTTCTCTCTCTCTCTCTCTCTCTCTCTCGCGTTTAATCCGAAACAATAGGTTTGCGGTCGATATTCCACGCGCGGCGACACGTTTACGAGGTCAAAAGAGCGGTCCCGAGAATAAGTTTCACGCACGTAAACCGCCGCCGTCGGAGGAGGAGGAGGAGGAGGAGGAGGAGATACGCGTCTTACGTAGCGGAACCGATTTTTTTTTTTTTTTTTTTTTTTGTCGGCGCATACTTTGAGACTACCGAAGACTCGAATTCCTTTCGTCGAAGACCTCGACGGAAAGAAAAAAAAATAATAATAATAATATATATCATTTTATTCCATTCTCTTTTGTACAGTAATTCGTGTAGAAGGATCTCTCACACGAAACGAAGGAAAAAAACCAGTATTATTATTATTATTATGATTACAACGTGTTGAGATTTGTAATTCGGTGTCCGATAATTTTCGGGGCCGGCCACAGAGTGATAGATACACCCGTACAACTCCTCCCAAATAGTCCGCAAAGATTAAAATTTAATTGATTTTTTTTTTTAATATTATTATTATTATTATTATTACCATTATATTTTCATTTCCACATCGTCGCCTATTTCAAAAAATGTCGAAACGTTTCGTCTGGTTTATTGGACAATAAATAACAAAATTGGTTTTTTCTTTTTTTTTTTTTTTTAGGGAGAGGGGGCGTATCACATCGTTCGTCCATCATCACCACCGTTAGACTGTGTACCTATATATAATATAATATTACGTGTATACGCGACATATCTACCCAGAGAAAGCTAAATATGATGTGTATACGTATAGGTAATATTTTTTATATTGGAATTCGATAATTTAAATTTGTACCTACAGCTACGTCGGGTCCATTAAAATGCGAGTTTTGGAAGTAATTAAAATTCATACATATATTATAAAATATAAACAAGTATTATAATATACGAGTCTAGGCGTAATATATAGTTACTATATCTAGGATTATTGTCATCACAGTGGCGTATGCGGCATGAGGAGTAAGGGGTTATATCACACCCCGATGGCTTAAGAATACAACAACTATGAGTATTTTTTTATAGTAACAATAAAAATTATAGTAAAACATTTTGGCCAAATTACGAGGGAAAAACGATTGATGTAAGTAACGATAAATATTTGATTTTTTTTTTTCTATTTAGATCCGATTATTAAATTCGAACCGTCCAATCAGGTGAGGATAACAGAAGAAAATTCTACGATTAATTCATGAACCGTGATTATTATTTTCTATGTCCATTCCCATTGAAAATTCCTGTATACGCCACTGTTTATATGATATATTTACGTATAAACAGTTGTACAGCGTGCATCCGTCTTAATGAAATATAATATAGTTTGGGTACCTTATATAGGTACAATAATCGTATAACATAATGACTTACGGTTTTATTATTATACTTTATTTTTTTTTTTTTTTAAACGTGCAATATGCATCTGTAATAGAATATTTTAGAATTTATAAAAATTGATAATAATCATTGATATGTGTGATATGTAGATTTTTAAATTCTTATAAAATAGCATACAATTATAATACAATATGTCTGTATTAAACTATGTATTATGTATAACGTTTTCAATACCAGACCATCGTCGAATTCGTCGGCAGTCATAAAGTTCCGTATAGGTACCAGATGTCAATTCACCAAAAATATACATTAAAAAAGGGGAGATTATTTTTGAAGCATCTGCGCAATAAAATCAACGGAGTTATACGTGATATCAAAATTATCCAAAAACTATAACTTATACGGTGTTTTTTTTTTTTTTTTTAATTTCATGTAATAATAAATTACACATTTAATTTACATAGGTACCCTATACCCTTATACGTTTTAGCATTTTGCAGTTAGCAGTCGCCGTACATCTGCCGATTTGTATACACTCGTATAAGGTAACCGACAAGACCAGAACGAATAAAACGTTCAATGGATTCTTGTGGGAAATCGTCGGGATACGGTTTTTTATCGTGCGAAATTCGTTTTATTACCCGCGACGCAATCCCTCGGTAAAATGACCCTCTGCAGGATCAGGAACGAGTTTCTATTTTAATGTTATTTTACCCCCATATTATATTTTTATTACACATTATTTCTAAACATTACAAATTATATTTTAATAGATATGATGATGTAATAATATGTATTATATGATGAGATGAAATCATATTTGCAATGTTCAGGTTCACGTGTAACCAGCGACTCCCTATATATGAAAAAAAAAAACACGTTTAAATAATGTAAAAAAATGTTTAAAAAAGTTGATATTACTAATGGATATGGATATCTACTGTTTCAGAAGGAAAGTTGTAAGGGATGATGGAAATAGTATAATTTAATTTATATCTACAGCGGTAAACCCAGAAATGACAACAAAAATAATACAGACAATAATTTCCGATTGTTCCCGTTTATTAAGAAAACTACGAGGAAAAACAACAAATTCTCAACGCACCGGCTAGATTAAAAAAGGCTATAAGAAAGTTTTCGATAGATCAATATTCCTGATATAGAAAAGGTGTTTATACACTGCAGGAGAAAAACACATTATACGTAGTAAAGTCCATATACTGTTCGCCAGTGACGGATTAAAGGGGTTGAGGCGGCGCAACCCCCTCCCCTTGACAGTTTTATTAAATTAATTTTAGTTGTAATAATATGGGTTAATAATGAATAATGATTATAAATCGTCGTTCGAATTGCGGTTAGACCAATTATCATACGACAGTCGATAATGTTGGTACTCGATTGTAATCTTATCTGTATTTTATATTTAGTTTATTATTGTTCAAAATTAATGTGAATAATTTTGACCCCCCCCAAGAAAAAAAAATATCCTATATTCGCCGTTGCTGTTCGCTCAAAATTTAAAATATCGCACGAAATATAAATCGTTGAACAATATAATAGTACCGTACATAATATCCAATATAATATACAATTTTTTTTTTAGTCAGGGCTTTATTTCCTCGATACGCATTTCATTTTGACGCGGAACCCGCCGGAATAAACGCTCGCGGTTTTGTCGTAGATTTTTAATAGCCCCGACGCACGGTTATTCTCCCCCACCCGAGTGCAAGTCACCATTCGAAGCCCGAATTCGAAAACCGTAAAATATCATACAGGCGCGTACTACGAAATGTTACGTGGAGATATCAGAACGTAGGTATACGCATATACAATACAGGTATGAGAGGGGGGGGGGAAATAACCATAAGGTAATAACATAACGATCGGCGCGAGCGGACGGTGGTGTTCCTTTTGTAACGTTACTAATCATTTTTGCCGGGGCGAGCGCGCGCGCTAACGATAAATAACACATTTGAAAACGCCGCCGTGTAGCCGCAGACGTGCAGTGTGTCGACGGTTTTTTTTTTTTTTTTTTCGGTGAAAGAATATATACAAGAGAATATACGACGCGCGTTATTACGGTACGGGTTATCTGAAAAAAAAAAAAAAAAAAACGCGTTAAATAATCACGCGGTATATCGCTGCCGACGGTTTTAAATTTTTTCTCCCGGACGAAAATCTATTATTTAAAGGGGGGGAGGTGAAATTAAAAAAAAAAAAATCGATAATTTATCTAATAAAACGCGAACAGCGCTGCGTGTGCAGCGCGTATCGTTCCGTATTGGTATGTGAACTACGGTATTACGGTAAACACGCGGTATAATAATATTATAA
Source organism: Cinara cedri (assembly GCA_902439185.1). NCBI lineage: Eukaryota > Metazoa > Arthropoda > Insecta > Hemiptera > Aphididae > Cinara > Cinara cedri. The sequence goes on along the minus strand of CABPRJ010000503.1, from coordinate 262,725 downwards.
CACGTGTAGGTATACTGACGATGAACGATGCAATATAGGTATACCCATGTATTATAATATTATTATGCAAATAATATCGTAGAGACACCGTCCGCGACGACTATAATACGCGCCGCCTCCGTATGCGTATGTTGTGTCGTCGTATTCGGGCGGTGGAAAAAGAACGACGAAATAATAACAATAAAAAAAAAAAAAATGTTTAAAAAATGGGCTTTGTAATATGATCGACTTTTAAAAACTCAGTCTGCAGTATCATATAGGTATACATAGGTATGACGCGTCCGTACTAATGAGATCCGACTGGATTGTTATGCCCCACGTATTCCATAATAATATTATATATTAAGGTATACACGCATGGTTGAAGTCGATTAGTGCGGAGAACGTTCGTATCGTTTCGTTCTGTTTTCTTTATACATATACATACATGATATTGTTATTAATTTTTTTCCCGTATAATATACGTAATTATTCATCCGTGAAATGGGCTGGAAAAAAATAAACCGATCCGGATGACGTGTCTTCTTCGGGCTGTCGTCGTTTCTCAAAAAGCTGACGCGATTCTTCTTGCGGGCCACTACAACACACTATACGAGTATAATAATATAATAGAGTTCCTCGGAACCGTTGCACCGGAAGACATCATCACCAGTAAACGTATCGACAGATGAAATTATTGTTACGACTACGCCGCAGTTATTATTATTATTATTATTATTATTTATATTTATGTAGGGTAATAATATTATAATTATCGTCGTATTTCCGATTTCACACAGGTCAATTCAATATTGCCGTCCAAAAAACACGCGTATATTGAAAATAATACGTCCTATATATAAATATTATGATTTATCCACGTCTTCCCTCCTCCTCCCATTATTAGAATAACTAAAATCCGACACCGCGCAGTATCGCTTTTCTATTTCAACAGTGACAAACTTCATAACACAATACTATGAATACTTGTTTTCTGTACACCGAGTTAAGCGTCCTGAATGACTATATGATAAATGCGTGTGGTAAATATAGGTATAGGTATTTGTACTTGTATATTTTTATTTTCAACATGTCAATTCGTATTCGTTAATTTTAAATACTGCAGAACGCGATGGTGTGCGTACGTGTTTTTGTCTGTTTACAGCTTATATATTAGAAATTTCGATTCGATTATCAACTTCGAGGGTATATCGTCTGGTATCATATTTTGCGTATAGATGGTGCGTGATTGAGAAAGTCATTTTTTAATTTTCTTTGTAGTTTTCTTGATAACAATTATTGCGAAAAAATGTGGGAAATATTATGCTATGCAAATAATTATATAATATACATAAATGCACCTCCGAAATGGTGAAAATAAATAATTGAAAACAAAATATTGAATAAAAAATAGCAAAACTCATTTGGTTGAAAAAATAAATAACGAATACAAAATTCTAGACAAAATAAAAATTATTATTTTTGTCGTAAGTATTTACTAATTTTTGAATCCGTTCAGCCGAATCCCTGTACTTCATTTTTTTCCTGAAATTATTCATTTCGGATGGAGACTACTCGTATTTAATTTCCTCCAAATTCTTTTGTCTTTGGAGGCATTCAATAAATGTCCGTTATATGTATTATACGGCCCGTAATCCCGTTCGTAATCTCGAATTGGAAATAAAATATTTCGCTAAGAAAAAAAATCTTAAAATATTTCTCTACATAATATATAACATATATTATATCTTCGGCCCGGGTAAAATATTTAGTATGAAAGTTGAAAAAAAATCGTGAAATGTTTGTACAAAACTTAAAATAATGGATTTTCGCTCATATTATTGTATTGGCTGTATTGTCGGGATATCAAATATAATATGATCAAAATATTATTAAATGTTGCTTCGGGCAAAATTATTAATATTAAAATAATAATTATAGCATTAAATTTATTTCGGGAAACTCTATGAATGACAGTTTTCTATTACATATAGAAACGAATGCGAAATTTCTAAACATATTTTGTACTGAGAAAAAATGTATTAATTAATTTTTCGGAACTTTCTTGGAACCCTATGCATCAGTACTCTGCAATAGTATATTAAATATCCTTTATTCTCATGCGTGTTTTATTCGGCAGATTTTAAACATTTTATTTCTATGACTTTTTTATTTAACTACCTACATTTAGTACTTTGTTTCTTTTTTAAAAATATTGTACCCATATTACATATACATATACGATCACGTCTTATAATATTTATTTTTTTATTAAAAAGTAAATATTTTCACAGAGAGTTCAATATAAGATTCTCGTTTTATTTTCTGTGCCGGCAAAATATTTGTACGCCTTTATTTGTTTAAAACTTAAGAAATTGTCTTTTAACCATGGATAAATAATAAATAAACTATATGACGATCATTGTACCTGAAATATAAATAGATAAACTTCAAACCATTACGTTATAATAAATATTTTAAAAACCATAAAATTTTGTAAATTCTGACCCTCCTAATGAAACAAGCAGGATAATTACCAAATTTTCAAAATTGAATTTATTTCATATTCGGTGTAATTGGATAATTTTGCGTTCTATCCATAGGATAAATACCGCAACTCCACTAGGAATGTACAAATAATAATTTCAAGGTGATAAAAAAAGAAATTGAAAAAGGAATTTTCCCAACAATTCAGTTGTTAAAGATATTGATTATTTCGAGGGCAGAATTATTGTAATTGGAACGTATTTTTTATGTGTTCTACGTATTGTATTACGTATGAACTCCAGTATAATAAATTTGCATTTATCTATAAATCAATATAATGTATTGGTATTTCTATTTTACAAATATACGCCAAATTATTGACTAAGAGTATATTATCTTAACGTTTTTAAAATGTTTTGAATTTCAATACAATTTATAATAATTATCATAACTATTCTGAATAATGGTTTTTGTATAAATACGGTGCAACTCGTATACATTTCCTTGTATATTAGACTCGATAACTCGGTATTTGCGCAATGAAAAAATAATATCCACTATATCATTTGGAGATAGAATATAAAGAGATATACTGATATCTCTAAACATAATAAGCATATCGATTTATTATCGCGTATCGATAACACAACCAAATAACATATAAACGGACAATACAAGTTTGGGAATTTCGCCAATTAAATTGATTTATTTTCAGCCTGCGAGAAAGAAACTGTCGTGGACTGACTGCAGGGGTGCCGGAATGCTACAGTAACCAGTGTTCCAAAAAATTATTTGTCCCAACCGGTACGAATCTATTGGAAATTATTACGGATTTTTAATAAGAAAGTAATAATTTATTTTGTTTGGCAAAAAAGGCATATTTATCGCAATTTAGTCATTTAGCAATTTTTGGCAACTCTTGAAATTTGATTTGATTGTATTGAAAACCATAGAAAATCGAATTGATTACCCGATACTAAAGATATTATATTAGATATAGATATAGATATATTAGATTATATATATTTATGGGTAGGAAAATAGAGGTAGTATAGGTAGGTACTTACATTTTAAATCCTTAATAATACATTCTAATAAAAAAAAAAAAAAAAACGTTAAATTATATTGTAATGCCTTTTCGTTTGTATAATATTATAATTTTGTGTACGTGTATATGATGTACACCCAGCTATATATTAATATAGTATAAAGCCAATTTATTTATATCATTTGAATTACAAAAAATACATAATGTTTCGAGTAGCCTTACCTATACGTGTGTGGTCTATAATAAGCCCACGGGCACATTTCGTTAATAGAACATTTATATATATGTATACGAATGAATGATATATAGGTACCTACGCGTATAATATATTTATATATATATATATGTATATGTATTATTATTGGCCGTCGTCGGTTAAAAAAAAAAAAAACTAATTAAACAGCGCTATAGAAATATTTACTTCATTGTGTTTCGATAATGCAAATCAAATAATCAAATATATACGTATCAAATACACGCGGACTTTAAAGCTTGTGTTCGGAAGAGAACTGCGCAGAGACGGGCACGACAGTATAATATGCACTGCATGCAGTATACCGTACAGAAGCTCTGTAGACAGTTGAATGGAGTTAATTGTGCAGTCTGCGGCCTTAATGCAGTTGTTTTTTTTTTCCCAAACGCAATATACGGATCAAGTTTCTAAACGGTCGTTTTGCGACCTGCGCGTATAGAAATCCGGTTCAAAATATGTGATTGCCGATACGAAAAAAAAAACAATAATAATAATAAATAAAAAGGAAGAAAAAATTCCGAAACTGCGACGGCGGTGGGAACATAATATAGGTAGGTGCATACGCATACGGCCGAAGAAGAAGATTAGACGTATCGGTTTACGGTAATTCAATAATATACCTACTTACTTACTTAAATAATAATAATAATAATAATAATAATAATACAATTACACGAATATTTTTGCGGAAAACGAAAAAAGGCTTGTGCCAAAAACCATGAATGGAGTCGTAATAGCGCTGCAGCCGTAATAAAAGAACTCTCGACAATGTAATATAGATCGACCGGACAGATATTATTATTATTATTATTATTTTTTTTTTTTTTACACCGGCCCCTTCGTCATTGAAGCCGGCACGACAATAATATAAAAAAATACGAATGTGTATACGTGTGTACGGATATTATTAGGTATTATTACGTATATTAGGTACCTACCTAATACACGATGCATATAATATGTATAACAACGTAGTATACCCTATATTTTTTTTTGTTTCCATTGTGAATGCCGACGAACGTGTAAAGTACCTATGTATGTGTAATAAATGTGTGTACGTATAGTTTTCAGTTTATAGACTTCGCGGTTCTATATCGACGACGAGGGGGTAAATTAACATTGCACGTTTAAACAAAATAATCTTACATAGTATAGAAATAATTTTTCGTAATATAAATTAGACGGTTTTAATTTCATATATCCCTCGTCCCTTACAGTTATAATATTTATTCTTCACAATACTCATTAATATAACGCGGGTTAGGTTATAATGCTCTTACCTACGTTTACTTACAGTGAATACCTTACAAACGTATAAAACGTGACAAATTTGCATGCAGCAAAACTTATTTTGTGCTTTTAGTTTTAATAGATATTCAAGTGGTGAATCGATCAATTATGAAACTTAAAGAACATTATCTGTGTTTATACGTCGATTTTTTACAATGTTTTAATTTTTAAGCGAGTTATATAAGCTTTTTTAAATTATGATATTTCTGCACGCACACACTCCTGTCACTTAAAAATTAAAATAACGAAAAACTCAGGTAACACCTTCAATATTCTGCCCATCTAGTTTAAGTCAATTCACTATAAAAACTCATAGCCCATTTACTATGCCATCCTTTCAATGCAATCCTTTAGATTATATCGATAAAAGGTCCCTGACTCCCTGTATAGTTTTTGGTTTTATACCCTTTCTGACTATAATAATATTATAACTACAATTCAATATTATCTATTTGATTTTGTGTACCTACACTATATTGTTATATATTTGCAGGGCTCAGGGAACAAAGACTTTCCTGTCAATTTTTTTCAATACAAGCAAACTAAATGCTGAGTATTGCTATACAATAAATATGATTCGTGCGTTGTTTTTTTATCAAAACAAAAGTACATTTTACTGACTAAAAAGATATATTATGAAGACAAAATTATGAAAGCCGAAAATTCACTCGAGCCCCTCTTTTCTTGGACCGAAAATGCATATTGGTTCGATTCTTCTTCTTCTCTTTTACCTTCATCCCAACTATTTATAGTCCAATAGCCGAGATCTTGTTTAGAATTTCTCATACTGCTAGACAAAATTTTACACTGGTTTTCGATCTAACGCAAATCCATTTGTCGCCCGATAAATCGATTGGTAACCTATTTTTTTTTTTTTTTTATGATAAGTATACGCGATTAAATAATCGCTCTCCTAAGCAATATTACCACCCGAAATACCACATAATACAAAGAAGTATTTTTTGAAATTTTATAATAGAAATACAGTAAATATACTAGCTAGGAAGAAATAATAGGTAAAATATATTATTAAAGTATAATATTGAAAATTACATTCGAATTTGACAAGTATTATCAGAAACTGTGAAAGAAAAAAAAAACTTTTCTATAAATTATAGGTATTAGGCTACCTACCTACTAAACATTTTTGTAATGCCCATGTTAAAAATAAAATGCAGAAAAAGTAATCCGTATAATCAAATTTTAGCAAAGCACAATTTAAATTTAAAAATGATTTCAAACTCGGGTAAATAAATATTGGAATAGAGGTTTAATATAGATTTGTAATACTTAACTTTAAATACGATTCAAATAATAATATCAGTAACGACTTTTTTTTTGTCGATATCAAAAAGTATTTTATAATCTTTAATAATTTATAATTATTATTGTTTTTTGATGCAGTAAATGATTAAATAATGAAAAATGAAACATTTGATTTTGTTCCATTTTTGAAAATTATTATAACACTTATGAAAGATAATATATTCGATGATAAAACGATAAAAGAAAAATGTCAATGTTTAAAACTTTTTTTATTTAATTTTATATGGTTTAAAATATAAAGTTTTCGGTCCTCGACTAGGTTAAGTATTTCAATTTGATTTTAATATTATTTTTGTGAGTTTTATGAAAATATTCAAGTTGTTTGGATAAGCAATTGTTTAGCTACTACATTGACCAGCTTTTTAACACAATGATAAATGATACATTATAGGTCTATACAATTGACATTATATATTTGCGAGTCACCATTTGTATATTAATCGTGTAGTAACGATAACAGATACCTTTTTTATAGGATTTTATTTGTATAGATATTTAATTTTTCGTTGATTATACACCCACAATTCGAATTACTAATATATATTTCGTTACTATATCATACTTGTGACGCCAGTGACGGGCTGGGAGACGGCGATCGCCCCGTTGGACCCTCCTTAATGAGGCCTCTAATTCAATATAATATACTTCTTTTTAAATATTTTGAGGAAAAAATTATTAATTATTAAAAATCAGAATAAATAAGATAAAAATTGTCTACCTATATAATATTACGTAAATACATTTTGAAGAGAGAAATGTCAAGACATAAAGTATAAACTGTCATAAAGGTTCAATCAAAATTAAGTATAACATATAATAATTCCTTACTATGTACAAAACGCCAAGCCATCACTCGACTTCCAGAAAATGCAAATGTATAAAACAAATACTTTGTACTTCAATTGTTTTGGTCGAAGAATAGCCGATTCACACGATATAGCAAATATTAGCCGACAGGTGGCTAGTATATTATGTAATTTAGCCCTACCATAAGTATAAAACTTTATGTATTTTTTTTTTCTCAATGAGAAGTTGTTTTAATGGATTTGACGGAACCCATCATATCTCCCTAAATTCACCTACACGGAATTGTACTTTTATTTATTTAGCCGACCAAGTAGTCAGGTCTCCACTGCTCGTTTCTAGTACGTTCAAAAGTGTCGCTCGTCGAAATAGCGTTTACGGTTATTGCTGGAAACGCTGATGTATGAAATGACGAGGTTATAATATTACTTAGTTATCAATTATATAGGTATTCTGCGAACTACAAACCGGAGATAAAAGTCGAAGCAACGCACGCGATAACATAATAATAAAATAAGCTTTTGGAAACACCAATGGACGTATATTTTTAGCGCGAACGAATTCCAGATTACAATTTAGTATAATCATATTATAGTATGGGATTATCTACCTGTATAATATAATATTAATTATACCTATCGTTTAAAACCGTCAAGTGTATCAGTATAGGTACAATATTATTGGATGTATTCGAATTGCTTCCCGTTTAAAAAAGGTATTTTATGAAGGTGAGCCGAATTGATTCTCGTTTAAATTTGTGATGTATCCTCTACTGGTCGAATTGTTTCCCGTTGTTCGCAGTAAGATAGTTAAATGCGCGCATTTCCTTTCCCTTTCTTACAGGCTTAGTGCTGTCAACTCATAATTACTTGGATTTTTTTCTAGAAACATTTCTGTATTTGATATTCGATATATATTATTGCCATAAATCTGGATGGATAGACGTTATCTTAATCGATTGCGGTATTTTGGCAATATGCCGCGATGTAACACTATTTTCTTACCTTAATAACTGTAAAATACCCGCCGTAGTGTGATAAAAGTTAAATAAAAGTTTTAATTAACTAAAAAAGACCACTACGCATTATACCTACGTTTGTTTTGGTAATCGTTTAAATGTAGGTATTAAACGGGAACCCGTTCGGCTCGCCCTGGTAACGTACCGTTTCAAACGGGAACCAATTTCGGCGTGTGGGATATGAGCTCGGGAAACAATTCGGATGCGTCCCAATTATTATTATCGGTGCCCGGTTTTCGGTACGTTGTTTCTCGGCGAAGACCCAACTATACGTATGTAATACAAGACCCGATCAAATCCTCACGAATCGTTTACAAACGGTTCGGCCGCGGGGCGGGTCGGTAACAGTGATCGGGATGGATAATAATTACAATTTTTACCCCCGTTATAATATTGCGTATTGGCCGTATTCGGTAAAACAACATTACGTTGTACCCACCGACGCGTCATAAACGACGACGGCGATTTGTGTTGTTTTATTCCCCCACGACCCTGTCGCCGTATACCTTACGAATATCAATAAACTATGCGGTGGTCATGAAATTAAGCATAAATAATAATGAAAATTGACTTACGATTTTAAACTCGAAGCGTGCCCGGCGCGAACGCCGTTAACGTAACATAGCAAGACACAAATAAACACAGCAAAATTAATATGCATGCCTGGATCGTGTCTCGGCTACGATTTTTAATCGAACATAATATCATTCACAATCGCACTCCCCGTGTATAATAATATTATTATGTATATTGTACACTATTATTAATTATTGTTATCGCGCCGTCTATTCGAAAATAACGAAAAACGCGTTAAACATTATGATATTATTATAATATCGTACTATAATATTATTATAACGGCGCAGCGTACCGTCGTTGATGGTTTTAATATTTATAAAATATATGTAAATGTATATATTACAATGGATTAACAACAATAACACTATAAGATTTAGTTTGTAACTCCGATAAAATAATGTAATATGTAATAAAAATCAACGCGTACGATATTGTGTCGATAAAAATTTATCGAAAAGCCAACGAGAATACAAAATAAAAAAACCCGAACGAAAAAGACACACTGCGGCGCGCCGTCGTACAGCATTCACAATGGTCCGTGAAGAGGCGTTACCGTCTGAAAGAACACTGAATTAGAAACCGGCGGTCGGGTCCCTCCCATGATGTTTTTTTCACAACCCCTTAATCCCCTCCAATACGAGATTTTACTCTCGTTATCAAACCACACGGTCGCACTTCGATAAATATAATATTATAATAATAATCGTATCTCATACGACGACGACGGTCTGTACTCGCTACTTAAACCACGATAATATATTATATAGAATAACCGCGATATCTGTGTAAATTTATTTCGATTACCAAAAAAATTATTAAAATCGTGAAAAATTGTCTATACCGACAACACTTATATTATGCTATATTATTAGATGTTGTAGTCTGTATTTTATTTGCCTGTTAGTAATTGTATTATTTAATTTTCAATTGAACACGAAATAAAAAAATACCTGAAGGTATTATAATACACCACTTGTTATAATAATAATAATAATATTACTACACCTATACAAATATAATTATTAATATTAATTAATTGTTATCATTATATTTATACCAGGTACTTGCATAATTTTTAAACGTCATGTGTTTCACTAAATATAAATAAACAGGTTAGGCTATGATAACGATAATTTTTTCTTTCCGAACAAATATATTGTTAAATTATGTACAATTTAAAATATTAATAAATTACACATTGTTATTATTATTTATTGTTTATTTCTCGTTTTTATATCCACATGTTTTTAAAAACCTATTCAAATTAATAATATTAAGATATTAATATTAGTAATTCAAATAATGTAAAATTATTTTAAAGGTCGCGATTTCGACAATAATTTATTTATAAGCGGCAATCAAGTTGCATTATTAATAACAATGATATTATATTTCTTCTATAAATTAATCCAAAATTTGATTGGATAATGGATAACAGTTATATGTATTAAGTTAACCACACACTATAGTTTTATTCGTCCGTGAACATTGTTCGACTTAGTTCGGTTTATACGAGTATATATTACGGCTAAAGTCCGAAACATGGAAAAAGTGCACAATATCCATACTAGTTTTATAAAGTAAACACTCAAATATAAAATCATAGTTTCGTACATTAACTGGCTATTTTGTACATTAGCCATTGATGGATGGATGAAGTAACTCGTTAGAAAAAAAGTACAAACCTGGTATTGTATTATATTTTCAACAGCACTAAATGCAAGATAGTTATAGATAAGTGTACAGGTAAGTTTTTAAGACGCGAAAACCGTATAAAGATAAAATGGTATTTTAACTTACAATAATAACAATAATAAATAGCAACAATAATCAATACACCATAACAATATCTCTCACTACTACTTATCTGGCAATCATTTATCGTAATCGTTTAAAATTCATTTCCCAATATTAAATTTTACCAATTTTATATTAGAGTACCTAACCTATATGAGTATAACGTCAGTTGAAATTTAATTGTGTTCAGAATAAAACGAGGACCTCTGCAATATAACGTGTTCAAAAGATAATTTTTACGTGCGTTTCGATAAATTAATTGCGGAAAAAAACAGAATCCGATTTATTTATCTCAAAAAAATATTCTGAAATAATATTAGAAGTTAAAAACACGAAATCAAACTAAAAAAAAAAAAGCTCAGATTACCGACATTTAAAAAGATATGATGTAATAACTATTAACGGGGAAGATAAATTGATTTATCTTATAGACGGTGGTGATTCAACAGTCTACTTCTGCGGCCAAAATGAAATGTACGGTCGTATGTACGATAATCTTCATAAACCCCATTATACTATAAAAATTGAGGGGAAATACAATATAAATAAATCAAATTCTGGTTTTCCGCAATTTATTTATTAAAACACACGTAAAAATTGTCTTTTGAACACATTATATTGCAGACGTCCTCGTTTTATTCCGAGCACAATTAAATTTCAACTAACGTAAACCAAAGTTTTTTACGTCTTACATAATATGAATACGTATAAATAAAGAAAAACTTTAATATATCTATATTTGAAGTATTTTTAAACGTTAACAAGTGATATGTATTTTTATATTCAAGGAAAAGTGTAATGAAGTTTAATATTATACTTAAATGTAATACAATTCATTTGTTCGATTTTACTCGTCCGCGGCGTGTTTCTTTGCAAATATCATCGACCACACGATTTAACTTGTTATTATTGGCCCACCTGTCTACATTATAATGTTATATAGTGAGGGGTAAAAGGAAATGTGCACAGCGGGGTGGATATCATCGACACGGTCTAATTTGGGAGTTGTGTGCACCATGCATGTCCGCGGACAAGAATAAAGAAGTTATTATACAAATTATGAACGGCCCCCCAGACCGTTGGTATATATGGATTATGGGGGGAAAGATCGAGAGATTTGTAATGTAAAAATTATATACGTATACAGTAGACGTGTGTATGATATCGGACGAAGGGAACAAACGTGTACCGCCCGGAACGACTGTTCAATGACAAACGTTTTTTTGTTCCCTCTGTATAATAATATCATAGTAGTCGGTATATAGTTATTGTAAATAGACCATTGAACATAATATTTTTGCGCTAATACTAAGCTATTGTTATATTGTTCTTTATATGAAAATTTATTTATTCGTCATATTTGAAATTGGTTAGATACCTGATGATGGTCTAAAAAATCGAAACTGGTTGTATAAACACAAACAAAACTATATATACGAATCATTTATAATCCGGTAGTCCAACCACTAAACACGTATAAATACGGTTTTCTTAAATATTTATGTTTAATTGTTTTTATTTTGTTTATCTGTAATAATAATAAAACGAGTCCAAATGAAAGATGTGGAAAGTATTTTAATTAAAATCTGCACGCAAGGATAAACCATTGTTTACGTAAAACGATTTCGCTAAACATACAGTTTAGATGTATGTTACTGTAAAACTTACAGTTTTCGTTAAAAAAATTATTAACTTTAAACGCTTGTAAAAAAAAAACTACATTTCGCTCGATTTTAGATTCTAATTGGAGCGAAGAAGCTTATGGTGTTACAAAGATATTTATTTATTTTTTTATCTGTGAATAAGCTTTATACTATAAGACTTTCTCAGATTTCTAAGTGTAGCTCATATTTTTAAAGGGAAATCGGTGTGTGGAGTTACTTTAAGAAGGTCATTTTTTGATTTTCCAAGAGTTTTCCTAGAAAATGTGAAAAACCGGGATAAAACATGGGAAAACCGGGAAAAACGTAGGAAAACTGAAAAATCGGTATAACATTAAACAAATATTATTATAAAAAATATATGAAGTCTATTTAATTATTTCACTATAAAATTACATATATATTGTTGACAAAGCATCACTATTAACTGGACTCCGCTCAGAATCGTTTTTTTCGTGAGCAATGCTTACAAGTATACATTAAATCATCTATAACAGTGGCTACACCCGTCCCCATTATTCTAGGACGTCTTTTTTTTTTTACCACTTAGTAAAACGGCTATAACGTAAGAATAATAAACCTCGTCTTCGTGTTAAATTTCGAGCATTTTTACTGGGCATAAAATATCAGTTACATGTAACCACAACACCAAATAAAAACTAAAAAACTCGAAATTTAAAAGTATAGCTATAAATAACTCAAAAATCGCTAAAATGTTTTCAAAATCATTAACTCATCTAAAAAGTGCTAATATTATTAGTGCTAAGTATGTATCCTATTAAAATCGCATGTATCTACAGTATTTTTCATTAAATTAGAACAAACAAATAAAATGGGAAACCATTATTGATGAATACATGCGTAAATATTTTCATTATTTTGTCGGTTTCCCCAGTTTTATTCAATTATTAAGAAGAGTACATGGAATATTAAATCGTAATCTCCCCGCTATATACAGTACATTCAAAATATTACAATAAGTTATTATAAAGTTGTTGATAGGAGCAAGACTTTTAGTCACGAAAGTTGTACACAGACAAATGAATAGCACACATCATAATATAGTAAAACGAAAACCGGAATAATTATTCTGGAATAATAATTCCAGTTTTCGTTTTATGATGAATTCATCCTCTCTTTGCTCAAAACCTATAGAATACTAAAAATAGAAAACGTCAGGACATCAGGGAATCAATTTCATTAATGGCTAATAGAAGTAATCGTGTAATTACGCCGAAAACACTAAAAAAAAAGTTAGAAAATCACTCTACAAGCGTGCCAAGTTCCCGGTTTCTAAACGTATTTTATACAATAAACTATAATTCTGTATGCAATTTTGAATGAACTACTAAGTTCATAAGTAACCTATATGTGCAAAAATCTAAATAAATTAAATATCTTAATTTGTAATTAGTTGTTAGGACATTTTTAAAATACTTGTATTTCGGTGCCTATTTTATTTTTTTAATATCGACCAGTATAAAATGGTAGGTACATATATTTCAATTCACATAAGTCATATTTAAATAAATAATGATAACTATAGGTAATATTATTGGTTTATTGTTAGTTACCGGTAAAATAAATAGATTTGTACATCCCACCTTCCCAACTATCCACTTATAATAGTGCTCATACCCGTCCCCAGTATTAGCTCTTTTTTTTATACTTATACCTATATTTATCATTTGTTTCTATACACCACATTTAACTGTTATATCAGGTTACACAATTTTTGTAAATCGAATTTTTTTTTTTCAATAACTAAATAAATATAATATATATATATATATATATATATATATTTCCTTGCCAGTCAAATCAACAACTGTAACTAGATGTAAGTACTGGTAATTATGCTACGGACGGACGGACACAACGGGGATAAAAAGTGTTCGAAACTTATGTTTGGAAATATATAAAACCGTTCGTTTTGAACATTATAATCGGTGCAAAACATTGATTCTAAAAGTAAGTATAAATATTTTAGAAAAAATGTATCGTATAAATGGGTACAATAATATCTATATAGAAAACGTACCTAATATATAAAACCATTAAAATCTCGACTGTTTTTTTGATTTTGTTTTGATACGGTGAGCAAAGGTATGTTTGGAGAGTTACAAACGGAGTAACAATTATTGAGAGGACGCTACACATACATATTTTATATATTGTTTCCGTCTAACAAACGTACGACATAGCAATTTTTTTTTCGCAGAGATTACTATCTGTTCTGTTAGTTTTAATATTATATTAGTCATTAAGGCATTAATTAGACATTGGCCTATTGTCAAACTTGAAGATGAAAAAATTGTTTGCGTTTTATCAATGTTTTCGTTAATTTTTTTTTTTTAGTAAGATATAAGTATTTTTAAATCGTGATATTTCACACATTCGTACCTCGCTTGAAAATTAAAATAACAATAATGTTCTTACCTTTAATAAGTTTGATAATAGGTTAATGCTTCATGGTTGCACTCTAAAATTAAAACTAACTGCACAAAATTATCTTTGCTGAACTAAAATTTGTCATGGAGTACGTTTGTAAGACGGAGACGACAGAGTCACCTAAATCATCCATCCATCGTCCATTTAAATCCCAATAGGTAACTAGATCTTCATAGGTCAATTAGTTCTCCTGTCAATTAAATCTCCACGGACAATCTAGATCTCCATGAACGACCACCTAGATCGTTACGATCTAAATAACTAGGAGGCCTAGATCATGATATATATATCATGTATACAATGGATAAAGCCGCTACTATACTCAGTATGTAACGATCGTGTGGCTATCATTTTAAAATAGCATGTCGTTACTGCACATACGTCTCCTTATTTTTGGTGGTATCTGATAATAATGTATATCAGTAAAACGTACCTAATAAAAATCCACAAAATAAAACTGCAGATTTTAGGTGAACGTAAAATACCGGAATGAAAATTAATAGAACATAGGGGTAGGTTTTTCATAACAATGTTTGAAAAAAAAATATTGATAACCGGAAAAAGATAATTTAGTAATCATTTAGTAATTTTTTAGACCGCCTACGATTTAAATCCTTTTGGTGTCATTTAGATTTTGGGGATCTACGAGTAGGTAGCCGTTCACTAAGATCTAGATTAGCCATAGGGATTTAGTGTCAGGGGAACTAATTAACCCATGATGATCCAGTTAACCACTCATGGGATCTAAATGACTGGGGTGCTAGGCCATTTAGACCCCTTTGATTACCAGTTCTCCTGCGATCAATTGGATCAACGTAGCCATTTAAATCCTTTACTCTTTAGATCCTTTTTGTGACATTTAAATCTTGGAAATCTAGGTGGCCGTTCACCAGACAACAAATGCATGTGTTATCCTCTTTATCGTTCAATTGTAGAGAAACTACAAAAAAAAAACAATACTATGCCGTGTTCGTTGAATTCGAGCCACGGGCCAAAATTACTAATACAATTCTACACGAATTTATACAGAGGTCTCATCGCTCGGTTCTTTTGTGAATATGGAAAGCCCCAGTCCCGGCTCTGCTTACCGGTCGGCCGTATTTATAACCGATTAAAAAGCTTAGGTATGTATACACGTCAAAGTCAATGCCAAAGACCATATGATAGAGAACGGATATCAATCCTTAATTCGCGATTAGATTGGTTTCAACATTGAAAAATTGTTCATTGATTACTAACCGAGTACCTACTTAACTTTTTAACTAGATGATATTATGGTAAATCCATAGATAAGTAATAGGAAGGTGACAATTATTTTTCGGGGTAAATTTCTAATATTATTGACTTAACCCTTACATGTATTAGGTAGGTACACCAATATATTCATACAATACCTATTATTCATATTTAGTTGGTTTAAATAGATCGGTGGCAACATAAATCGATGAACATTATTATTATAATTATATTTAGAAAACATTGATTTTGTTACCTACACAACTTACACGGTTACAACATTGCACGTCTGCACAATACCTACACAGCCTGCTCATAATGTGTGTACCGTACTTCGTGATGCTGACGGAAATGAAGGAATAATAATAGTGCTGCCATCTTGTGCCGGGTTTCTGCTTGCGAACGATGGAGAACGTGATATCTTAAACCGTGTGTCCAACTAACAGTCTTTAAAATAACGAAAAAACCAACGTACAAATACTGATGTTGTTCTTCCTTTAAGTTTAATAACAGGTCAATTCACTGTAATATTAAAACCAACAGCACAAAATTGGTCCTGCTAGTGAAAATCTGCTATGTATATGTCCTTTGAAACAGCTCCAACTTTTTTGTTTGATACCAACCTTATGGTAGTAATATTTTAGAAAAAAAACAACATGGTGCCCTCGAAAACATTCTACTCTTTTAATTTGTTTAACAACAATTTCTATTCTAAATTACGCGATTTGTTGATTTCTTGCCCTTTAGCTGGACTAGTTGGCTAATTGGCCAGTAAACAGGAGTACCTACCGTGTCCACTCAACTACGAAACACGAATATCATAATAAAACTATTTTTTCATGGCATTTGGTTAATATTGATTCCCCTATATTTTTACCGACTAGGTAAATAGTTAGGTACTTCTATGGTTATGACCTCAAGATAAACTCTGAAACTATTCAACCGATTTTCATTAAATTTGCGTCAATCGATTCAGCAAGAATACAAGATCTATATAGTGTCATCGGCTATATTTAATCATCCTACCATCAGTCACCACTCTTGGTTTTTGGCACTGATGGTACGAAAATTATTTCTGTTGATGCACGGGTTACCAATTCACCGTGTATACAATAAAATCACGAAATTTAAATAAAATAAATAAATAAATATTTGACCAAAATAAAAACAAATTTCTCAAGATGTTTTTCTGGGTAGGTATCGTTAATAAACCCGCATTTTAGCGACGATCCGAATCACAATAAGTCACAACTATCTACATAAATACAATTCATTTACAAAAGGACGCAATTCGTCTTGATACCAAAATGATTAGCGACGAAATTCACCTATAGTTACTACTCACTAGTGCAACGGGATTATTTTTACGTAGGTATTATATTATTATTTAACTCTACGCGACAAAACGCATTCTAACAATTACGTCAACGAGGTACAAATGACGTACTGAGACAATAAGGTCTTAGATAGTATACATTATTATCTGTGGTAAATACCAATAATACACGGCAGTAGTAGCAGCAGCAGCAGCTGGTCTATTCATAATACACTATCACCACTTAGGAGTGTCGACCACGCCACAGCGCCTGCTGTTGCTGCTGCTCAGCTCTGGATATCTGCAAAAAAGTAAATGACGATAATAAGATTCTCCATTTGGTTAACCTAAAATCTTTCATTAGACATGCCCTATGCCGTTTGAATTGTATTTCATAAACATGAAAAGAGTGTTCTAATTATAAAACGTCTCAGTAAGCTATTTTAATACTTACACGCAGGTACTTTCCTAAGCTTTTTTTAAATGTTTATTTTTAATTTAATGTTTAATTCGTGTCACGCGCTTTCAGATGTTGTTGGTATTAAACAACATGTGAAGGCAATATTACCAAACATATCTGTCTACAGACTAGCCTATACGTAATTTTTTGTTATCACTATTTTCGTTCTTGTTGTTTTAGTGAGGAAATTGAAATATTTTCTATTAGTTGAAAAATTGATTGGAATTTCTAACTATGGGCCGCAAGAAAATACAAATATCCAAAATCACCGATGAACGAAACCGTCATGTATGTAATTTGTAAAACTATTATGTATATTTATATATTCCTTTTTCATAGTCATAATATTTGTAATATATTTACATTTTATGTAGGTGACATTTAATAAACGTAAATTTGGCGTCATGAAAAAAGCCTATGAACTAAGCATATTATGCGATTGTGAAGTAGCTATAATTATTTTCAACAAGTCCAATAGGCTGTACCAGTATGCTAGTACAGACATGGACCAAATATTACTTAAATACACTGAATATAGTGAACCACATGAATCATTAACAAACAAAAATATAATTGAAGTAAAAATCTTAATTATATTTTTAATTTGTTTAAACTATGTTTATTTATTAATATGTTAATTATAGCAATTGAATCGACGAGAAGGGTCAAGACTTTCTAAAGACGCTGATCCCGATACTGATGATGTGATTGAAGTAAAAGAACAATTCATTCCACCGAAACCAAATAATTTAAAAGTAATCCCTACTCCCAGAATTAAACTTAAGCATAATGATATTTCTGATGAAGAATTCAGATTACTTATGGATCACCCAAGAACAATGAAAGATGTAAGTATTTTTTATTTAATTTTTAAAAAATAAACACCGTACAATTTAATTTTTAAAAATACACAAATATATATTGGTAATATATTATTGGAATAGAATTGCAATTTTACGAGAAAGTATTCTCACAGTTCACCTAAGACAACGTTTCTTAGAGAATCAGTTTCTATAGTCTGTCTCATAAAAGAATGGTACAGTTTCGCGCATTGTTAGCTCATGTGTACCGGGTAGAAGCGAGGTCTAAACGATTTTTTACAGATTTAATTAACAAGCAGTATAATAACAGACATTTATCAGATATCTCTAGTTTTTAGATTGTTTGCTCGATATTTAGGCTGAGAAAGTAAAGGTTTTTAAATTTATTTGAATTTGCTAACAAACAAATCGGAAATTCCATCACCTGAAGCCACATCATTAAATCATATTCCATAGAAAATACTTGAAGTATTACAGCGATCATTAATATAATACCAGAACTTATGGGTATCATTTAGAAGGGACCTATTGATATTACTTAAGTATAATTAATACACTCATTTTGACTATATCTTAGTCTGAGTGCATAATAACAATCGTTTTCAAGGTTGTTTAAAATGGTGTGTGCTATTTTCTTTTTGAATACTAAACTCCTATACTCCCAGTGGCCCATATAGGAAAAGATTGCATTTAACCTTAGTGCCACTTTATCTACACTTAAACCATTTAATTTGAATTCCTAGTCTTACACAGCTCAGACCAAATAGATTAAAATTAGTCTGGATTTTACTTATATTGTTTTACTATTATTAAACAAAAAATTTAAATTTTATTTACACTTTTTTACAAAATTCGAGATAACTGGATACATTTATTTTTCAAACAAAATATTGTTGTTATAAATGTTTACTAATGATGAGATAACAATGAACATATATATTTTATTATTATTATTATTATGTAACAAACATTATTTTTTTCTGACACTCGTACAATGTTTCTTGAACTTAACTACCTCGTATAACGAAGGTTTATTGTAACTTAAATATAAATATTTAACAACTCATTGTCTTTGACGTGAAAAACCTCCTATAAACCTATTAAAATTTTTGATTTTGAGGTTTTAGTATTACTAAATTTAAAAAAAAAATATGCTATCATATGACAATACCTTCTCTGTGCTATTTTCATGAAAGAATTAATGACAAATTAAGTACAAAACTTTTCATGTATTCTATCTTGAATCATTTGTGAAATACCTACTATTAATTGTCATTGGAAAATTTCCTATGTAATATTAAAAAACATCTTAATTGATTTCGCTAAAAATTTAACTAACAAAAACTCCTATGTGTTGAAATATTTACAATTTATACAATATAATTGAGTTTTATACTTTCAATAACTATTGAGTTTTTTACTTGAATTTTTTTTTAGTTTTACAATTTTAAAATTTACTCTTATCAATCATTGAAAATTTTTGATTTTTTTAAAACGTTTTTCAATGTTTCCTAAAAAATCAGATTTTAGCAGATAGATTTGTTCATGTCAACGGCGAAATATTACACATTACTATGAGTACTTATCATAGTGAAAGTTATTAATAAATTGACTTTATTAGTTAGTGGCAATGGAAACAATTAAATAAAATGTTATAAAATAAATAATAAAAGGTAATATTAATATGTACATTTTTTGTTAAATTATAAGCACATAAAATATTGTGACTTAAAAAATAATTTTCAACTATCTAAGTGTTTAGTTATTCCAATTAAAATATTGAAATGATATATATTTAGTATTTAATTTATAGGATGACAATAGCCAAGATAGCGAATATGAGTTTATTCCTGCACCTGTTTCTTCAAATGAATCACAAAAGAACCAAAGTAGTTCTTTTTCAAGAGCCAATACTTCGAGTGATTCAGATTTAAGTAATTCATAATTTAAATAATTGTCTAAAATTTATGTCAGCCAAATTCCTAAATTTTAAATAATGATTTGTTTTTAGGCGATGATGAATTGAAAATAGATAGTGGTGCTGATGATGATTTTGAAGACATTGATGACAGTATACACACTAATAATATTAGTAAATATACTTTTCCACTTACCAACTCTAAAGAGTCTCAGCCTAGTATCCAACCAAGTATTATATATACAAACATATGTAAAATATTTGTACTAATAATATGCATTATATAGTAATGGAACCTATTGAAATTAAAGAAGAAATTGATGAAGATGAAGACATTGATGAAAGGGAAAGTGTGCCAAAAATGTTGATAAAAAAATATATTCCTGTTGTCGGTCCAATACGACAAGTTACACACAACACTGATTCAAGTAATGAGTACTAACATTTTCATTATTTATTCATTAAACATTTTTTTTTTTTTTTTTTTATAGTGGAAATTGTAGATTCTGATGAAAATGATGAGGTTAATGAAGCAGAAATTGACGAAGAAGATGAGGATGTACACAATATTTCAAGGAAATATACATGTCCAATCGCACCAAGACTGCAATCCATGCCCAATGCTCAATCAAGTATAATCTAGAAATTTTGATTTAAAATTTAATTTAATTGTAATTATTTTGATTTAGGTCTGCACCGCAATATAAATAAGTCTCCGAAAGAGCGAATTTTCCAAGTCCGTTATCGTCCCTATAATAATATTCTACCAACTTCTAAAAAATTTATAAAAAAACAGACACAAAGACAGTCCATAGAAATTCAAACTGAAAATAAAGATAATATTGAACTAGATGTTCATGAATCATGTAGCACTATAAAACAGGATCAAGACGTAAAAATAACAATGCAACCTCGAACTTATGGCCCTAGAATGGATAAACCACGTATTCGAATAAAAACTCCCGAAAGTGTGAATACTCAACTGTTAAACAACAGTGAAACAACTGATTTATAGAATTAAGTATAAGTATTTCATTGAAACATTCCAAATTATACCATTTTTTTAAACAACTTTTTTTTAAGATATTACATTAATTTTAGTTAAATTGTATTAATTTGTGATTTATACTATTATTATACTGCAGCATTTTTAAATGTAGCCATTTAAAATAATATTTTCAATTTAATGACCCGATATATATGTCTTAATTTTAAACCGTTGTCAATATTCAACTAATTGTGAATATGTTAAATATGTTTTTTTTTTTTTTTAATATTGTATTGACTTTTGAAACTCAATTTTAATTGTATGTCCTAATATTCTATCATTTTTAAATTCGTCAATTGAATTGAATATTATTGAAATCTAGATTAAATTTTCATTTCATTAATTACTATTATTATTATCAAACCATATTTCTTTACATATATATGATTTATTTCAAGCTATATTTATAATAAAATCATCATCCTGAGACCGATAATTATATTATATGCTTAATTAATGGGATTTGATTTATGAGTTCTATATTAGATTATTGACCTATCTTTTATCTATTAAGAAATAATTTTATTTTGATAACCTATTAATCTCAAAATCTTAACTTAAATTTCCCCAACAAACTTTTATACGGTTCCATTAATGCACCTGAATTTCTTGCTGAGGTTAATTTTAGGATTCCTGGTGTATTCTCCGGGTTATTTGCTCCCTACTACCATTCTCCTGCACCTCATCAACTGTCCAGAAAATGAGAACTAGCTTCTCTTCATGTTGCTGTACCTAGGGTAAACACCTGTAATGTAAAATAAAATAAAACTTATTGACACAAATACCCAACTATCTTTCATATTAATGAATTTATTTACTGTAATTATAAATAAAATATATTAAGTTCAATTAAGAATATTGTGCATAAATATTAAACAAATTAGCCAGAGTGAACCGGTGTTCTTTTAAGAAATTCGCTGGACTAAACCGATTTAAAATTGAGATGACGGTTTTGTTTTTTTTGACCGCTGTAGCGAGATGGTCGAAAATTATCTGTTCCCAACCCAAACCTGACTCACACTGTTAGATCACTGAATGTTTGGTGCCACAAATTTCTAAAGTGACCTGTAGACAATCACATTATTTGTTAAATTTTTGCTTGACAAACGTGACTGTCAAATTTTTTGATAGTGGAGAAGCTTGTTTGACGTGATTATCAAACTCGAGAAATTCGTTGGTACAAACCGGTTTTAATTGTCTGTACAATCTCACATGCATATGGTGCAAACTATTTACATCGGTTTCATCCCCTCGAAATGATAAATAATAATAACAAATAATATCTATTTAAATAATTGATTAATTAAATCGATATATTTTGGATAGTATTGTCATTGTTAATTTTAAACAAATGGTGGGGATACCACACTGATTTCCATCGTCGAATATCTAAACTAGTGTAAAATAATCGGTATCGCGTGTTAGTAAACCGGTACAAAATGTATCGGTACATCGGTTTGTACCAACGAATTTCTGGTGTCCAGATGTAAATGTTTCATGTGTTTGATGGAAATTCTGATTGACGGCGTATTTAACAAACCTCTTTGATTGTATGCGACGGTGTTTATCAAATAAGATCTCAGTTATCACCTTGACACAATGGAGGTTATCAAAAAAAAAAGAGATATTTGATTAAATTCATGAATCTTATTGAAATTTTATATATTTATTTATTTTATTTTTATTCTGACTTTTTAATTCTTCACAAATTGAGTTAAAATATCAATAAATTGACAAGTATTCAAAACGATCGGTATTGGCGGGAATTAAATATTTCTTATCTGGTTTCAGATTGATAACGTTATTAGTATACGTCCTGATGATTGGTAAGACATTTTGAATTCGGGCGAAAACTTTTTAAACTGGTAAATTTAAAAAAAAATCATTAGTTCTAAAATAATAAAACAAAAAATGCTATTTTTTTTTATCAGACAAATCTATAGAACTATGGGAAAATGCTGACAACCACCATTTCGATTATATAAATATTATGTATCGACACTTCGTGGCAAGGAGAAACCCGAAACTACGGGAACGTTTGGCAAATTTGTTTAATCTTTGATTCGATCGTTTACGCTATTCAGCGGCGTATTATGGGCTATTTTTTGAGGGGGGGGGAGGGTGTGTGTCGACTCCTGGCAATACTTTTTCTCCACAAATATTAACATAGCTTCATCACGAATTCATACCTGATTATAATACACCTTAAAACCTTATAAGTGGCGATTTCTTTGTATACAAATCTTAGAATTGACACTTAAATTTTTGATTATAATAAAATTATGACAGGAATTAAGTATGAATGATTTGATTGAATAAATTAAAACTAATTTAACGCTTGAACTCACTGAGTAATTTCCTATATCAGTTTAATTCATTTTGTATATTCGTATGTTCCACAATGTTTAAACCTAATATTATTATCGTTCGGTAATCTCCAATTATTATTAATCCATGATAAAAAATTTTCAAAGGAGTTTTAAAATATGACGTCATTCGTCAACAATAATTTGTCGATACTTCGGTAATTAACAGAACAAGAAAAATATTGAGTGGCCCTGGTGAACCCCCAGGGCACTTCCGCGAAATACGCCACTGGCGCTATTGTTTGATGAAAACGCGAAGTTAGACGGACAAGATTGTTAAACAAATCCGAATCGTTTACGGGGGCCTTTAACCGAATCGGTTTATTTTTACACTGAACCACAATCATTAATCGAGATATAGTAAAGCAAACCGGTTTACGCTGGTGAATTTCTTGTATGTGTCTACGATGTTGGGACTAAAATCTCTCTGTGTCATCGCGGTATTGAATCGTGGTCAC
Organism: Cinara cedri; assembly: GCA_902439185.1. Classification (NCBI taxonomy): domain Eukaryota; kingdom Metazoa; phylum Arthropoda; class Insecta; order Hemiptera; family Aphididae; genus Cinara; species Cinara cedri. Next base: position 238,410 of record CABPRJ010000503.1, on the reverse strand, counting down.
CATAAAACTGAAAACAAATCGACGAGTGTTGCTTATCTATTCTGTTCCGGGGGGGGGGACTTTTTATAAATGTATTGAAACTTTAACGTATGAAATGATTCATATGTACACAGAGAAATCAGTTTTTAATAATCATTGAATTTGTGTAGTTGATAACTGGTAAGGTAGACTAGTATTAGTCTACTTTCTATTAATGTATGAGGTAATTTAATACACACAGAGTGATTCGAAATTAAAGTTACTGGCATTTTAACATGACAATATTGAAAAGACGTCCAAGGATAATGTGGACGGGTGCTGTCACTGTTATAGATAATTTAATGTATACCCGTGTAGCCAATGTTACGGACTCTGTCTGTCACGGGCAAAGTTTGTTAATTATAAATTAAGAATTCCACGCGACGAGATATGAATGATTTTTATAGACCTGACACACGCGTACATCTTCCCATCAAAAGGCTGTGTTCGAACGGCCCGTAACACCATTGCTTACGAAAAAAAACGATTCTGAGCGGAGTTCAATTAATAGTAATGCTTTGTCAACAAATATATATGTCATTTTATAGTAAAATAATTAAAAGGCTTTATATATTTTTTTTTAATAATATTTGATTAATATTTTACCGATTTTTCCAGTTTTTCCCATGTTTTATCCTGGTTCATCAAATTTGATGAGAAAACTCTTGGGAAAATCATAAAATGACATCTCTAAAGTACCTCCCTAGTGAAATTTCCTTTTAGAAACATTGCTCTAATTAAAAGTTGGGGCAAAATTGATGGTACAAAAGTTGTCCACAGAAAAAAAATTGTTATTTATATTAATTATACTTTGTACATTTTTCCGTTTTTGATGGCTAAAATTATTACATTTACCTAATCAAAGATTTTAAAAATATATTTATTTTTTTTTTTTTTTTTAATGTATTGGTAGTTTTAAGCAATATGTCAAATTAGGTACCATTAAAAAAAAAAAATGTGAATATTTTAACTGAGTGTATTCCGAGAGATAAAAAACTCCTTAGAAACTAATAACTTTTTCACTTTTCTACCAGTCAAAATCTAATTATCATGAACTTTATTTTTTAATATAATATATACAACGATTCAGTTATTATAGGAACTCAATATTATATTGTGTTTATAATCAAACTAATACTCCTATAATTAACAGATACAAATTTTTAGTTAAAAGGATTTAGTTTTTAACAATATTTCTTCTTTAAATAATGACATCAAAAATAAATAACATTTTTAATGAATAAAAAAATTACATTAAAATAATATGCATTTTACAAATATTCCTTTTTTTTTTAACACAAATAAAAACAATAAAAAAAAACATTTTGTGGTAAAATTAAGATAAATTTAATCGGGACACATAAATAAGGATGCTAAACCTACAAATATGTAAATATTAATTAAGTCTTATAAAGGAGATACTCTTTAAGAGAGTTGGGTAATGGTAATTTTGATACTGATGCAGCTTTGATATTCTTCAGAATAATTTCCCTGCATGCACTCTGCAATGAATTCACTAGTAACAAAAAAATAATGGTGTAATAATTATAATAGAATGTCTTGTTTAAATAAATTTTTATAAGAACTATATCTACATGACAATTATGAATATTAAAGAAAACTATACACTTGAATAATTTAGTACAATAATAAAGACTATCTTCAATTTTTAGTAAATATAAATATATTAAGAAAATAAAGAAAAAAAAGGAGACGATATTGCATAGCACCTATGACATATTACAATTGATGTAGGTGGGAAGTTGAGAAGGTATGATATATGTTGTTTAATTTATATATGTGTACAATGATAAATTATAGCTAACGAAATTCCTATGGTTTTTAGTGAAGTTTTCTTGTGTATTTCATATACAATCATTTCTATAATTTTGGTTAAAAAATAAATTTAACACTTATGAAAATCAAAAAAAACTACTACATTATGCTAAATTTTATTTGTTTGAATACTAAACACAAACTATGACAAACCTTGTGTAAAATTGAAAAGTATTTCTATTTAGCCAAAACAATTTTATGTACATAAAACTTAATAAAAACTCGTAATTGTCAAATACCTAAATTACTTACAAATTGATCAAAGGTTTTAATAAACATTTGAACTACATTTTAAAATTACTAATATTAGTATTGTGTGAAAATTACATGTCTTTACAATTATTTGTAGACAATTTTACAAAAATAATGAAACTGTAAATGCTATGGCATAAAATTTCCTGTTTTTGTTTTTAATTTTTAAGAAAGCTATGAAAAATCAAATGATTACGCAGCAGATGCACTAGCTAAATCAACAATTTTATAAAAAGGTTTTTTTTTTGTCATTTATTGATTGAGATTGTATACAACAAATCATGTTTGGCACGTGAAAAAGAAAAAGATCCACAACAAAATACTTTTGTTTATTCTCAAATGGGTACATAACAAAATTATATGGAAAAGATGTGATAAAGTATGATCCATATACCCAATATGGTCATTTATTTTTGAAACATTATAGATAAACTAAAGATTTAGTTAGGCAACTAATAGCTATAATTATACCATATATTGAATCAGAAAGAAGACCTTACAACTATAATTATCTGAGAAAAGGTAATAAGTTAAAAATATATTATTCAGAATTAGGAATTGATATTTTTATGATTATGTTTATATAAACTATAAAAATAAGTTAAATATAAAATGTTCTTACAGATGTTTTTAGTATTAAACTTCTTTGCAACAGGATGCTATTAAACACCAATTGGTAATATAAGGTTAATGGTTGTATTTCAACCTACTATTTAAAGATCCATCAGTTGTGTGGTTGACATGTTGAACCAGCTTGGTTTATTAAACTAATGGGTTAAATTTCCTAATAATATGTAGAAAGTCCAACATATTAGAAATGAGTAATTCTATTAAACTTGTATAAAAATCTTCAATTAAAAATATATTTTTTTTGTGATCTAATTTCAAGATTTTATTTATTTATTTTAGATTTTTATTAACACTTCATTTCCTGGAGTTGTGGGCTGGATTGATTGCACACATGTTGCAATTGTACTTTCTACAAACCAAAATGAAGATGTATACGAGTATGTTTATGTAAACAAAAAAGGCACCACTCATTAAATGTATTAAGATTTACTAAATAATATGAGTGGCGGTGGTCTCATCACAATTATTTTCATGGTAACGTTAGTTACCAACATAGATCATATGAAAAATATTTCATGTAACAAAATAATTGTTTTATAATCAAATGACATAAATAGTTCAAGAATAGATATTTCAGATGTCGTATGACAAAACCCTACAGAAAATGTCTCATGAGTGATTTTTTTCGAACGAAATTCAAGAATTGACATCCAGGCACACACAAAAAAAAAAAAAAAATACTTTAAAGGGTGTGCCACTGTTGTAGGTGAGAAGTTGGTATAGTTATAGGAGAATTTAATTTATACCTATATTTATATGCAACAATAAACCATTGCTAATGAAAAACGATTCGGGGCGGAGTTTCTTCTATACAAAGTTTTTTTTTAATATTATGAAAGCCACTTGGAAAATCAAAAACTGACCTTCTTAAAGTACCACCCAGATAAAATGTTCTTTTAGAAAAAGTACTAAATTTGAAAATTGGAGTAAGATTTCTGGTAGAAAAGTTTTTTATGGATAAAAAAAATGAAAAGATAAACATCATGGTAAAATCAATACATTCCTTGTTGTACTAAAACAAGAAACTAAATTAGGCATATCTTGAAATTAATTTTTAAAATAAGTAAATTATGGAATATAATTGTTTAAAGTAATAATTTATTTTATTTAATGGAGAACAATATTTTATTAATTTAACAGTAAAAAACAATTGGCTTATAAAAATTCTTTCATTGATTATACCTTGCTACCTCGTCAGGTTTATATGGCATTATATAAAAATCTTCATAGAAACAAAATTATATATTTATTAACAGAAGTCTCACCATTATATACTTGTATGATGCGTACTCGTTTAGTAGCACCATATACATCGATCACTGCTCTGATAGGACCATCATTATATGGTATAGTTCTCGAAAGCGGAACAACAAACTCTCCATTGATTATAAAATGCATAATGGCCCTGTTTTGACCGCAAGGTAAATACAACACACCAACTCGACTACCCACATCCGTAGGTAGTATGTCCATTTTGTCTTCACATGGCGATTTCAAAATACTTGTCGGGAATGTACCTTTAGATGTAAATATATGATTGCCATCTAATCGAAAATACTTAGTCAAATAATTGGCTTGGTACCAGGCCTGATGTTTGGTCAAAGTACATATCCATGACTCGCCCATAGTATTGTTAGAGATCATGTCGGGTATTGCACATTGTGGCAATAAATGTCCGCCGCGCTGTAAAGCATCAGGATCTAATTGAGTGAGACCTAATCGAATGTGACCAGACCATCCGTTTTCACTACTCTCAATTTCGATGAGGAACACTTCGCCCGGCGATAGGGACCGTTCGCTGAACACTATTGCATTGGCAAAACTCATTTCACGATGAGCCACTGTATCCTGGTCATGAAGACTCAAGTTGTAACCGTGGAATCTGTGAAACCGGGTATTTAGGTAAGTGTACGAAGGCTTTTCGGACGACATTATGATGTTGTCGGCCATTCCGCTGTGATCAGGCTACAAGGTAATATTCTTTCGAGAATGTCGATTCCATCACATTCACATTGTCATCCATTTGTGATGGTCACCAACTACATCTCCACTGTAATACCATATTTTACATAAATTACAAAAGCGGTAAATCAATATGAGAAGAACACTTACCCTTTACATTCGTATATAACCGTATTCTTGTATAACATAAGCAATAATGTAATATCAACAATAACAATAGTAAATAATTAACTTTTTGTTATCTTATCATCTTATCAATAATTTAGTGTTTACCATAGATATTTAATATCTTACATTTAATTGGAAAGTAGAAAGTAAAAATCAAAATTTAGAATTGAAAATGCAGTTTTAAATTTTCCTGTCACATGGCTTAAGATTTTTCATAAAAATCGAAATGTTATATACAACTTGAGAAACAGAGTAAGATAATTGATCATGAACTACAATATTTTAATCAAAATTGCATTTTTTCCTCTAACTTTGATTTTTCAATTCTTTTTTAGTTTATGACCACATGGATGATAGTAATATTTGAAAATGTATTAAGTGGTTTTTTTACAAATATATTGTTTTTTTTTGGTCTCTTACATAATATGGTAACAAATACATTCCACAACATTGGTTGTGATTTAGGTTAAGTTTGGACTAGAACCAAAATATGTTTAATAGCATCTATTAAACATTTTATAAAGTTATATTTATAAATTGTATGATAGGTCTATTTATCCTTAATGCAACCAGAGTTAGTATTATGATAGTGTTGAATATCCTTTACGCTATATTTTATGCATCAGACAGAGAAAACAAATATTCGTGTAGAGGCTTATTAATGAACAATGTACAATGAAATGTAAACACAATATTATACTGCATTAAAGCTTAAAAATATTTAAGGCTATTAAAAAAACTATTAATTATTGTGGATACAAATATTTATATGATAAAAATTCTGAAAGTGTACATTATTAATTTATCACTTCAAGAAATATTATTTCAGATTTGTTTTTTAAAGTTAAATCTGAAAATTATAGTAAAAATTGATGTTAATATTTAATATAATCTTATGTTAAATAAGATTAATTTAAAAGAACAAAATGAGCAAACCGCTTCATTCAGTGCAACTACTTCTTTATACAATAAAAAGTAGTCGAAATTATTTATTTTAAAAATGATTTACGCTCTAAAACAATCAATTAATTTAAAGTTACTAAAAACTAATGAGAATTAAATATTTTAAAAGGCATCATTGTTTGAACGGCGTAACTTGCATTAAACAATGTCAATAATAATTTCATTACCTAATTTAAATAGTATAGTATCAGTATGTATTTTATTATATTTTAAAAATACAAAAAATATTCATTATACAAATTAAAATATTTTATGAACATAACGCGAATAAATTTATTTATTTTACTCGAACTAATTTACATAAATACAATGGCCCATAGTTAAGTGGTAAAAAGGGTATCACCAACTGACCATACTTCAATCCATTTCCAAATGAATACAAAGACTTAAATGGTTCAAATTGATTTGTCAGATCTCTATAACATAAAAGAAATATTAATAAAACCACTTGATTGATATTTTTTAAAACAAACATACTTGACTACAATTTGATGATTGGTTTCTTCCCATATTTTTTTTAATGCCATTTTTACAACACCATCATTTTGTATAGGCGATAAAGAACAGGTTGAATAAATTACAGTACCACCAACAACTATGTTCTTTAAAGCATTACTAAATAATATTTAAATTCAGATATCATATAAAATGTTAAAAAGAAATAAATTACCACAAAATATCGGCCTGAACTTCAGGTAATTTTAGTCGTTCTTTTGTACGAGTTGATTTAAACATATTGTTTTCATTAATATTCAAGTTATGGCGATCATTTGTGCATGGAACATCAACTAATATCTATGATAATTAAAAAAAATGCACATCTGTATTTATAAATAATAAATTAAGAAAATGTAGTCTATACAATAATATAGGTACACACTTTATTATATGTGTCTGGTTCATAAAAGTTCCGTGCATTAATTTGGGAGAATACTAAACGTGAGCCCCAGCTTTTATAATCATGAATATATTCAGACATGACACTGCGTAATTTATTAATTCTAGATTCCTGAATATCATTGCATACCAATAATTCTATAATACGAAACAATTTATTTAGTAACTTCTAATATTTGTTTATGTACATAGATTACAAAAATTAACCTGGTAATAATGTTTGTAATGTTGCTAATGCTTTACCACCAGGAGCTGAACACATATCTAATACTTTATCACCAAGTTTTAAATCTAATGCTAATACTGGTAAAATTGAACCGCCATCCATTAAATAGTAATCTATAAATCAATGAGACACACTTAAAAAATCATTTATAAATCTTAAAAAAATATGTAGACTAAATTTACATTGCTAAAACCAAAAGATGAATATTATTAAAATAATTATCTTACCACTGACATTATTAGATTTAGTTTTAGGACTAGGGAATGGAGAAATGTCACCTCGATCAAATGTATAAACTTGTAATTGAGGTGGAATTTTAAGGGGCTGTTTCTCTTTTAATATATTGATTGGAAAATCTGGATTTTCTTCATAGTATTGATAATGTTGGGATTCTGGAATCCAGTCAGATTTACCATGAAGTTCACTAGTTGGTATAAATTGATATAATCCACTTATATTAGATTTTGCTTCAGGATCTATTAATCTACTTTCATCACATTCTGCTTCTAATAAACTCTCATGAAGAGAAGCTTTTTCAACATATTTGTTACTAATAAATAAATAAATATTTATGTATCATAAATTCACAACAAACATTTGTAGTTAATTTTAATTTTACTTTTCTTTTTCGTCAGTATTTTTATTTTCACCAGTTAATAACAGTTTTTCTAATTGTTTATCTAAATTTTGAATTTTGTTTTTGTTGGGAGATTCTTGGTCAGTTCTTGGTGTATATGCTTCAACTACTTTTCTCATATTCATTGCTCCCAACCACTAAAATAAATATAAATATAATAACTATTTACATTGATTTAATGTTAATAATACTAAGAGAAAATATTTATATTTTCTTACCTCTAAATTTTGAGAAATTTGTTCAGAATTACTAAAATTATTAACAACAGCTATATATTTATGAGGACACAATAGAGCTAGTCGTATTGATTTCCATCTTTTTCCGTAAACTGAACCATAAAAATCATCAAAATGTTCTAAGGCCTTATCTTTGGGGTGAATTTTTTTCTTAAGTAAAGCCTACATTTATCATAAATACACTTTTAGAACAAACAAAAAGGATATACAGTATAATATATATAAATTACTATTATGTTATATAATAAATAAAATACCAACCCAATGTGTTTTTTTTGTTCGTACTTGGATTCTTTGTATGTGTTTATAATACAATAAATGTGTTGGAAAAGCAGTTGTATTTTTTCGAAACATTTTTAAAGATATAATAAACTTAATAAAAACTAGAAACTATATAATTGTTCATTGAAATAAAAGTTACAACATGGTCACTATTCAATATTTATTTTCTTTTACTTCTTTATCATATCTTTTTCATGTTATCACTTATCAGCATTTTATCTTTAACCATACCAAAATATTTATTTATTTATTTGTGTAAGTTTACAGCATTGTTTCAATTACAAACAATATATTATAAAGAATTTAAAGGATTAAAGAATTTCAATTTTGTCAAAAAAATAATAGTTTTTATATATTTATTAAAATGTTACAATGGTAGATAAAAATATAAAAACATCAATACTTCCTTCTTCGAATTATGTCAGGCTTCCAATTGATTGGATGACTTTCTTCAGTCTAAAAAAAAAGAAATATTTTAAATAAAAAACTGTTGAACAAATATTGATTATCATTTTTAAATTATCTACTGTGTTTAATATATATTTATAAATGATTTTAAAAAATAACTGATAATTCAGGATAGGCGTAGACACTGTTATAGGTGGGTAGTTAAAAAGGTAGGATACATTAAGTTATTTAATTTATACCTGTGACCAAAAATAAAACATGGCTAAAAAAAAAACGATCCAGAGTAATGTTAAGTTATACATGTCTTAAAAGGCTGTAATATTTATGATTTATGTCAAAATTTGATTTCAACAATTACAAAAAAAAAAAATAATATTACATTACAATAATTTTTTTTTCCAATAAGTATGAAAGTACGACTTATAATGAACCTCCTGTCAAATCTTCAAGCATTTCTGTTAAGTCTAACCATTTTATCTACAGAGTACCTATCAAATAAAAAAAAACTAAAAAAAATTTAAAAATTAAAACATTTATAAATAATTCAAAAATGGCTTAAATGTTTTAAACATTTTACCACATCTACAAAAAGAAAGTATAAATTTTTGTCAAAATTTTAAGTCTCTATGAATATTTTTAACTAAATTACAATAAAAAAAAAAAAAATTGTAAACAATAAAGATATTATTTTCTTAAATTTTTCAGTTCTTTATACATATATTTTTTGGTTTTGCTTATTAAAAAAACAACACAGAAAATCAAAAAGTGACTAAATACTTATGATATAGGTACTCATAGATCTATTCTCCCTACATACATCTTGTAACACACTAACATATTAAAATGATAAGAACACACAATAGTGATATTATTATATAGTGTCCACAGATAATGAAGAAATAGATAGGGTTTAGTTTCCGGAATGATGGCCAACGGAAGCCAAAAATCAAGACAATTGTAGTATTTGTACTCCTAACGATTCTGTTATCAATATTATTATTATTATTGTTTATTAAACGCCAAAATAGTAATTTTTAATAGTATAACAAATATGTTAATTAGGTGTAGATGATTATATAGGTGCAATATGCTATCACACATAAATATATCTACTTTCCTAAAATGATAGAATAGATTAATCTATTCAGTTTTAAAATCGAAACGCTTAAATTATCAATTATTTTAGATTGCTACCGTAAAATTTGAATTCTAAAAAAATTAAACATAAAATATTTATTTTCATATTTATTACAAAAGGAAAAAGAATTACCTCAGTTTCTTATAATTAAGAACCAAATATTAATTTCCTATTCATTCCTTTATTATCTACCATTGTGTCAGTTACTTATCGTAATAGCAAAAAACAAACATTACCAGAGCTGATTCATACATAGTATATCTATGAATATAAGGTCTATTATAGTAAATATACTTACGGCAGTATCATCTTCTCGGTAAAGTTTTATAGTTTTATCAGCTTCAGCTGTAATGAGTCTAGTACCACTGTGATCAAATGCCATAGCAAATACTCCGGCTTCACTGTCCATGGAACCAGGTTGTACAGGAGCCTAATTAAAAATCATACATTCAACAATTTTCTTTCACGTAGTTAATTAATATGCAAGATATAGTATAGTATATTCATACAATCATATCATTAATATTAAATACCTGCATTCTCTGGAAATTATAACCAGTTCTCCAATCCCAAGCATATATTGAGCCATTATTTGCTCCAGACATTAAAACACCATCAGAATTTACAGCCAAACAGTTAACTATAGCATTATGTCCAGTAAGATTTTGTACAAATTTCCCATCTGGACAAGTCCATTGTTTTATATTATCTGGACTTGCACTAGCAAACATGTATCTAAACATAGTGATAAAAATAAAATTTAAATTCTAATATGTTTTTAATTTTTTGTGTTTTTAATTTACACTTTTGGATGTAAAACAAGTGATCGCACACTTTTTTTGTGATTTGTAAGAGTTGCTCGAGTTTTGCCTGCAGCTAAATCCCATAATCTAACCGTGCAGTCATGAGATCCAGTCATAACCTAAATAAAAATTTACCAAATTATAAATAGAAAATAATAATAATAAACCAAATTAAAATAAATATTAAATAAACTATTTTTTTCGTTTTATTATACTTGAGGTTCAAATTCTTGAGCTACAACACTGGCCACTGTATTAGTATGACCAGTAAGTGTGTGTACATTAGCTTTTGTACGCATGTCCCATACTCGGGCTGTAGAATCTCGTCCAGCAGTTAATAATACATCAATAGTAGGATGCAATGCAAGACTATAAACTGCGCTCAAATGTCCATGATAATGTCTGACTACTTTGTTATGTTCTAAATCCCAACATTTCACTTGCCTATCTTCACCACAGCTGAATAAATATGGATGTCTAGGACTGACTTGTAGACCGCGCACGGTGCTCACGTGACCAGTCAAGGAAAGTTTCAATTTGCCAGTGGCTAAATCCCAAATCTAAAATCACAATAAATTTAACTAGTATTTATATTTAATAACAATAATAAAAGACATTATACTTTAATAACTCGATCAGCAGCACCAGTAGCAAACCATTCGTTGCCTGGTTCAACAGTAACACATCTCACCCAACCCAAATGTCCAGAAATAACTCTGTACAATTTCCAAGGTGGATGCCATTTTGGTTTCGGCATTATATGATTAATAAGTCGATTAGCAGCAGCTATATTTTGTGTACTTGGACTTGATAACACCATGCTAGTTTCTGTATTTTTGTTTATTTTCTCAGGATTATCAGCTAAACATATTTAACATTTTAATATTTAATTATAAACAATAATAATAATGTCATCTTACTTATGGCTAGTTGTAAGTTATCTTTAAAAGTATCAACAGTATCAGATTTAGGAAGATTTGGTTGAGATTTCTTCATATTTATCTTATTTTTTTCCACTTTGTCAAAAACAAGACCATAACAATCACGTGCCTTGACAAGTTTTTTAATTTTTTCACTATAGACAAAATATAATATTTGATTAAATATTAAAGTAGATATACATTTTTAATTATTAATAGTAAAATATAAATTTGACTAACGCTTCTTCGTCTATAGGTGGTAGCATTCCTTGACATGATAAAAACATATCATGAGTTCTTTTGAGAGACCTAAAAACTAAAGTGTGAACAGAATGTCGTTGTACTTCCTTAAAAATATAAAAAAAATATGATATAGTATTATACATTCAAGTTTATACTGTTATTTAAACAATTACCTCTGACAAACCCATTGTATTTATCTGACTTCTCGCTGACATGTTTTAAAGTTTTATAAAATAATGATTCATGTAAATTAAAAATGAATAAAAAAGTATTAACTTCAATCAGATGTCTGATATTATTACTATATTTATTTTTTTAGTTAAATTTATAAATCTAAAAGTCAGTGTCACTGGATTGTCAATATTTTGGAAAAATCTGAAAATTTGTAAAATTATTTTCTGGATTTTTACATTATACTGATATCATACACATAATATCGTACCTTAGAATAGCATTTTCATAAAAGCATGATAAGGCAACATGGCCTATCCCATATAAACAAAGTTTGCTTATATATCTATGCCCTATCTTTTTTTTTATGAATAGGTTCTATGAATTTACTGATTTTTCAAAACATTAATTCCATAATTGATAATGGTATCGCGGTTTGTATCCTCCTTGTAATAGTATCATCAAGTTGGAGCACGAAATAAGATTACCTATGATCTGAGAGGATACCGAATGTAAAGGTCTTATCAATGTTTTTCCAATTCCGCCGTTTCTCAATGTTTGACATGACAGCTAACGCTTTAATGAAAAATTAATAAAAAATCAACTAAAACCAATTTAAAGTTTATAATGGAGGAATAATAAACTGCATATTTATTCTATAATCTAATAACTAATAACTATTTATTTATCTATTCAGTATAACAAGTTATTATGTCTATGTCTATAATAAATATTGACAGTTTGTAAAGAGTACACTAGATGGGGTTAGTAGCCTTACCAAAAATAAGAAGCATGGTGGATTAATAAGGAGGTTCAAATAATACAATTACTGGTCCCTCTATCGGATAAGAAGCGACAATTTTAATTGCTGTAATACTTTCAATCAATTGATAAGCCAAATGTTTAGACCTAATTAAACCACTTTGGTGAGAAGGTTTGGTGAGCTTCACTTATCACACGTTCGTTCGGTATCGACCTGTATATCTTAATTTGTAGGTTGAAGTATAGACATGATAACATGAATTGGAGATGTTAGATTATGTATCCACTACAATTTAAAATATCTAAGTCAATGGATCACAGATATATAAAACAAATATAAAAAGTTATAGATAGCTGACTTGGATATTAGTATATTACTATTGTCATCAACAAGACGGCCGCTATCTTTATCTAAGAGGTGAATGTTTATGTTTTATAGTATTGATAAGGAACGATGTTATAATATCCTATGCCTTATAGTGTTAAATTTTTTTAAAATATAAATTGTACACTGTACAGTCACTGAAATCAATACATGTATAGAGTTCATTATCTACAGTAAAATTCCAAAATAGTATTTTATCATTTAACATATCAATTTAATTTGTAAACATTCACCTTTTTAGACAACGATTGGCGGCCATTATTTTATGCTTATAGACTATAGCTAGAAATTTGTTGATACGAACCGGTGTACCGATACATTTTGTACCGGTTTACTAACACTTGATACTGATTATTTTACATCAGTATAGATATTCGACGATGGAAATCTGTATATGCCCACCAGTGTCTAAAATTAACAATAATAATACTATACAAAATATATCAATTATTTAAATTGTTAGTGTATTACCTATACTATACTTCCCATTTCCCGCTAATAAGTAGTTAATAAAAATTAATTTGAATAGGTATTAATTGTTATCAGTTAAATTATTTTTATCATTTATCCGTTCGTTATTTCGAGGAGGAAATGAGAGAGGATAAAACCTATGTAAATAGTTTACAACATATGCATGTGATGGTGTAGACAAATTAAACCGGTATCGTTAATTTTTACACAGGTTAAAAAAATTTCACAAATTCGCACCGGTTTGATTTTCAAGGGAAAATTTACACCGTTTACAACATTATAATTGTTTAGTTAAAATAGTGAAGTAACTAGAAGGGTAAAAGTCAGTATGACCACAAATAAAAAAAAAAAGTCTTGCTAAATGATTGATTAAAATAAAAATACAATTTTACTAATAAAATGTATTAATATTTATTTCATTTTTAAATAATAATAAAAAATGTAGTAGGTAATTAATAAACAAAACACTGAATCAAATGTTTATAATATAATATACTTTATTTATAATAATAATTTTTACACATATAATAATTAATAAAACGTTATGCATAAATTATTGTACTTTCTTTACTTTGTACTTTTCATTTAAATGTTTTTATTTGTACCACTATAAAAAAAAACATTTTTGTTTTTTAATATCTTTTATTTAATAGAATATGGAAAAATTATTTATTGGCCCTTGAATAAGGTTAATTTATTATAAAAAATTCGCAATAAAACTGTTCTGTTTTGTTTACTGCATAAATATGTATTTTGTCATAGGAAGTTGAAATAACTGACTTAATCAAAAGAATATCATGATTGGTGAGAGGGCCATTTTCTGTATTTATAAGCAAATCTAAATTGGATAGATGATGGATTATTATTATTTCCACACAGAGACCTAACACTACCAAAAAACATTTCAAGATGGTCCTGATTAAGTTTATAAAATGGTATGTATGTTAATTTTTAGTACCAATACATTTTTTTAAATTCTTTAAGGAATTAAAACAAACAAGAAAACCTAAAATTCCAGTTGATCTTGGAGGTTTTAAAATTAGTTTGGCTAGTGTAGTTTTAAATTATAAACATAATAAATAAACTTTTAGCAAAAATAAAATATATCTTCATAATTAATAGCACCTTTAAACCTGTATGTAATAAATGTCCTAGAATTTAAAATATCAAATACATCATTAAAAGGCCTTATGAAATTAACAGTAGCAGTGCAACTCTCAAAATCTTTAAGCTTAAGCTCATCTTTCAAAATATTAAAGAATTGGCTACTGAGGAAGATAGTAATTGAGTTCACATTCATCTTTTTTAAAAAAAAAAAAACATGCTTTTTTAACTTATTAGTTAATTCACATTGCTCTTTATCTTGTAATATCAAAAGTAACTATATATTTAAAATTAATGATTTCATTATTACAATAATTAAGCTCTCTCATTTTATCAAAAGTTCTCCCTTTTTGAGATAATGTTTTCATTTTCATTTTTTGCTCCAATTCTCCTCAGCCAAAATTGTAATAGTGCTTTTTTAAAACTTTTTTCTTCTATCATCATTAGTATCATTGAGTATCTTCATTATCAGAAATAGCAGAGCCAACCATTAATTTAATTGAATCGGTTTTAAAATCATACATTTTAGAGTACCTACTGTATTAAATAAGTCTTTTAATAATATTGTTCTAAGTATTTTTTTTTTTACTTTTGGTTTATTTACAACAAAATATTCAGTAGTTGTAAAAGGTTGAAAATACACTTAGTCAACACTTTCATCAGGTAACGGAGAAACACCTTCAAGGTATAAATGGGATATCTATTAAATTTACAATAATATAATTATTTTTAAAATAAAAGTATGTACCTAGAGAAAAAAAATTGGACAGTGCTAAGTTTAAACTTATAATGTACATTGAAGTTGGATACTTATAGTTTTACTTGATAATTGTGTTCACACTTCAGGAAAAGCATTATTAGCCTACAAAGAATTATAACGAAGTTAAAATTATTGTCATATTATTGTTATTAAATATGTAATAAAGCTACTTAATATTTTAAGTAAACAACGATAGTATAAAAATTATTCAACTTACATATTTCAATCAATTTACAACAATTATGGGAACAGTATTTAGTGTTTTGTTTCTTAAATAGTTCATAAAATCATCTTGTTTAAAATGTTTTGAACACAGATGTTGTCAATTTAACATGAGAAATATCTTTACCACTGTATTCCTTAAAATATTCCAACCACTGTTCACAGAGACAATGTTTTTTCTGTATTCTAAAAATGTAAATGTATAGTTTTTAATATTAAGAGCAAAAGACATGCATCTAAGAAAAAGCTACGTACCGAAAAAAGCTAATATCTTCTTTTTACACTTGTCATTTTTCGTACGTGAATAAATGAAACAACTCGAAATTATGATAAAAAATAATAATAAAATATGAAACTTAAATGTTCAATATTATATTATTTTATTATTCAATATTGTTAACACCCATTTTAAAAATACAATAAATTGCACGTTATTTTTTCCCTCTAACTACACATACAGAAGTTTGCTTCACATTAAGAGTAGTAAGTGCTATACCACTGCCCCCTGCTCTAGCAATTGGCTATCTAGTTGTTTTATATATCTGTGCAATGGATATACTTAAACCGAGGTATACACACATCCTTTATTTGTCCTATCAAGGTCTGGAAGCTATATGCCCATATCTATCAAAAGATTTGATTCATCTGGAATGCGTACAAAACTACAAAATACATTTTGAACTATGCAGCTTTTAAATTTAATAACCATCATACACTCCACAACTTTTCCAAGATTCCAACATAAGGCAGGCCTTAAATATTCAAACGCTAATTACCCGCCATTAATCATGATAAAGCTGACTTAGATTATATATACACTCTTAAACAGTTTACTCAATATTCCTGGTCCTTGTACTCATACAATTTAAAATTCCTATTCATTCCCCTAAAACTCAATCCCTATATTTAAACGCATAAAACTAACTATGGTCAAGGGTCAATATATTGTATTGAATGCTAAGATCTGCTAATAACGTTTAATGCCTTATCTAAGGCCACTTATCTCATAATTACAACAATATTACAATTTGTATTTATCTACTATTTTATATATATATGTGTGTATTTCTTTTTCATTTCATGTTTTATAATAATATATGCTATTTAAATAATTAAGTTACAATTGTATCTGTAAATGACAGTTTAACATCGTTAATGTTAATTTGTTGTTTGGCATAAATTAACTAGTAGTAATAATTAGGGAACAAATTTTATGGTAAATAGTAAATGAGTAATTTTAAATCTGATAAAAAATATGTATGATTTAGATCATTTTAATTGAAATAAACTCTAATTTATTTTACATAATTTGTACATATTTTAGTAATTTTTGACAACCACCAAATCATCACCAATATAAGGTGACCAGAAATACTTTTTTTTTAAAATTACAAATAATAAATATGTAGGAAACATATATTAATAAAGTTTTGTATTTATTTAAATGTTTTCACCATTATAAATTAATATAAATATGTATACTTTAGTTATACCTGTGTACTTTGAGTTGATTTAAAATTACTTAAATTTTAAAGTTGTTTTATCATAAAGACACAAACTAAATAAGTTAATATTATGATTTCAAATAATTAATTTTTATAATTGATAGTAGAAAAAAATATATATAGATAGAGATATTCTATGGGCAAAATAGGTAGAATACTATACCACAATACACATTGGCCAATTCTTTCAAGGAAGAGGTTTTTTTATAACGGAGGATCTAAATTAAAAATTTACTTTCTTTTGGATTTTTAAATCTAGTCAACATATACCAATACCACCCAACCACCACACAATTAAACAATTGGAAACTAAAAAATATCTTTGATAGAAAGTATTAGCATTGTAGACAAATTTACAGATAAATTAGAAAAAATTCAAGGGCACATAATATGGTAGAAATAATCAAAAATAAATTTGCCAATATAATTAAAAAGAATTCTGGATTTCAAACTATTCAAATCATCAGAGATATTTTAATAGGAAAAAATCAACAAAGATTTTTAGACATTGAATTCACTCCTGATATAGTAAATATGAATTATGCTCCTAATACATCTGTTGACGTGGAACGGTCTTTTAGTCAATACAAAAGTATTTTCCGACCAAACCATTCCAATTTTTTATTTGTAAACCTTTAAAAATATGTTTTTTCTCGTTGCTTTGTTCTGGAATAATACTCTTAGTTTTACATATCTACATCATTTATATTACTTTTATTTAATAAATTTTTTTTTTTAAATTTTTAATGCTAATAAATGTTTTTGTTATTTACATAATATTTTGGATTTTTTATTCCATATTTTAAGAAAAATTGGTACATATATAGATATTTTTATTGCAATAAAATCCGTTTCTTGGAAGTGAAGGTTGCTGAAGTCACTAATAATATAGAGGGCTAATCTATAGAATGCTCTTCAGATAAATTTATTTTTTATTATATCTGATGTAAATATGCATTCCACCCAAGTAGGATATTTTTAATGAAAAATCAAAATTTACAAAAATCATACAATTTCAATTATAATAATTTAAAACTTGTCAACCAAATTTTTATTTTATTGTTTAGTCCATTGTTGATAGTTTTATCAAACTCTGGTTAATTTTGATTTTAAATATTAATATTTGTGTACTTTAAAAATCCAATTTCTGTTGTATATAATATAGAGTCACAGTAGTTCCCCTTGAAACTTAGGCAAGACACTATCATGTTTCTTGACACCCCGCTACATAATGTTCCATAAGTGAAGGAAGGGATGCTGTACGTGCAGAAGATCTCCCCCATTCAAAATTTTTTTTTTATTCGTTATTGAAGTTTTTGGCTTTTTTTGGTCATTCTGAAGAATAATAGATTGTAATTATCAATACAAATTATTATTGCTCTTCCATAAAATTTGTTTCTAGTTTCAGTACTGTCTCTATTACAATTGTTATAATATAAGTTACAATAATCACAATAAATAATAATTTAATTCTATATTGTCATATTGTGTAATTTGAAATTAATAGTACAACTAATATAAGACAAAATGTTTAATAACCATAAAGATAACAATGTAAATTCTTTTAATATGTATTTGGAACATTACACCTACTAGAAAGTTATAAAAGTCAAATGAAAATACTAATACGAGAATCAGTATGATTCAAGTTAATAGCACAAATAATAATATAAAAGAATTAATAAATCTAAACAAAATAAAAGATCAAATAATAAAAAAGAAAAACCATTTTTACACATTAGTTGAGTAGGTAGTGATAAATAATTAATTATATTTTATGTATAAACATGTAAAAAAGAAGCTTATAGTGATAATTATTTTCTTTACTTAAGTGGCCAAAACGTAGTTTTAAAAATACTTTTAAATATCATGTTATATATAATAATTATTGTTTAAGTTTTCAACATTATCAACATTGTATCACATCAAACAAATTCACTAAAATCAATATTTTATTAAATAAATAAATTTAATAATTTTTTTTTGAGAAAACTACGTTTTTACCAGTTAACTAAACAAATAAACTTAACTAATTTATTTGAGAAGACAATTATTAACTAAGTCTAGTTAAAGGATTACTATTGTAATGGTTCTGCGGCATAGAAAATCCATTTACTGGTCCTTGAGGTGTTGGTTCAGTTTGTTGATTTATCTGCATATTCATATTAATCAAAGAGGTGATTGCATTAAGTGCAGCCTAAAATAAAAAATAAGTTAATATTTTGTGTTTGTCCACCCTGCAGTATATTTGTTCATATAGTTTTGCGCACAAAATTTCTCTTTTGTGTCCATGTCAATGTAATAATCTCTGTAGTTTTCCAATATATTCATAGAAATTAAAAATGATTCAAACCGTGTCTAATATGGTGTAATAATAGATTATTTTTGAACAAATACATCTAAACATGAGCGCAAAACTATACGTTTATGTACTGTCAGATGGGGAAACATGTTTGATGCCTGAAAACACATCTACATTATTATGTAATCAGGTTTGTTATTATTTTGTACACCAGTACAGATCCATCTTAATCATTTTAGTAACATTATTTTCCATAATATTATATTTATAAATATTTACATTATTACGCGATATTTCGCTAGTAGAACCAGATCCGTGACAAATTTGTGGAGGAGTTGTTGATATTGAAACAAGCGTCAAGTAGTCATTATGATTCCCCTATTATAACAAAAGAATTGTACAATTTTTTTAAATTTCGCATAATATACATAATAAAAGTAGATATTATTATACTGATATACAGAGTATAACAGGACTATAACCTTATATTACCTTATAAGTAATAACTTATAAGGTTATTTTTTTATCATAATTACTGGAATTCTGCGCTAAAATTCGTAGATTTTATATTAAAACTATACAATTAATATTATCATATTTAGATATGGTATACAGTAACAGTACCAATAAGATGATAATCACAACTTTGGAAATACCATGAATAAACTACAAATAGATTACAAAACGTTTCATGAAAATAATTATTGACACAAATGCCAACTATTAAACCTTATGATTTATTTTTTAGTTAGAGTAATTTAATATTAAATTTTTCAATGATAAAATATGGAACAAAATAGTATGAATTATAAACATAATTATCTAATTCATTTTTTTCATTATTAGTTCAATGGGTGTCCAAAATATTTAATGTGATAAGTATTACAAAATATATATTTCAAAGTGTCAATCTCAAGACATTTGTAAATTTCCTATATTGAACCTCAACAATTTCAGTATGAGAATAAAGTTTGCAATTACACAATCAATTTCGTGAAAGATTGTATTTTATAGAATGGATGTAATATATTATTATTTACATACAATTACATGAACATTTATAATTAATACTAACCTTAGGAAATTCAGAATATTGTATTTTAAATCCTAACATTTGTGAAAAATAGTCCAACTGTTTAGTAGGCTGAAAATCGATGACAGAGAAATCATTTGCCACATTACTTGCAACAGACACCAAAGGAACACCACCATTTCCTTGACTAGGTTTATTCGCTGTTGATGTTTCAGGTGATACAAGTAAAACACCTGGAGCAATTTGTCGTCCATTTTTACGCGGACTATCTATATTTGCTTTATTCTCATGACTCACCTTAAAATAATACATCAAAAATTAATAATATAGTATATACCATCTTCCCCTTCGCTTTAATCCCAATTATTTGGGGTAAGCCACCCTTGTTCTAAACTTCCGTTTTCGACTTCTAAATATCTGTTGTCTACTCTTTTATTATATTTATTTATTATAGTTAATTTTTCGAATATAATAGACTATGGATGTACTGATAATTTGAAGCATATTAACAAAAATATCTCTCATTGAAACTAACTTTCCACATACATAAAATAAACTTACCCAATAATACAAATTCTAGTTATCTGATTATTTCAATAATCGGAAAATTAATTAAAATAGAAATTACCAGAGGTAAATCGTTAGTTTTAATGGAACGTCTTTTAAGTTCACTCTCATATCCCATGTCTATTAAGAGTTTTTCAGCAGCATTTCGTTTAGCATCTTTTTTATTTGGACCTTTTCCAAACGCAGTAAACTGTCCAACTGAAACCTAACATGATAATTTAAAACAATCAATAATAAATTACAATCACAAATTATTTTATGAATCTTAGTACTTCAAAAGTAAATTCCTTTTTACGATTTGAGAGTATAATATCTTCTTTAAGAACATATATGGGCTCCTTTTTTTTTTTTGTTGCCTGTATTTTAAAAAGTTTTGCAACTGGATCATTATTATCTTCCTTTCGGTAAGTAGCATCATTAGGTTCAAGATTCTCAGAATTTGGTTTTGTTTCTTTTATAAGATTCTTATTTTTCTTTCTGGGCATTTTATAACGATTCTTTGGTGGTATTGGTAAAGTTGGAGAGATATTCTCTTCTTCTAAAAGAGATTCATTAACTTCTTTTAAAGTTTGAAGCATTTTTTCTGCTGCACGCCGTTTTGAAAGCTACAATTAAAACAATATATTTAAGTAGTATTTAATTTAATAATATATATATTTTTAACAATTTATCTTATACTAAAGTAATAATTTGAATGCAAACATTTTAACTGTTGCAAATTAAATTAAATTGAACACAAAAAAGAATACTTTTTTCCCATTTCCTTCGCCAGTGACATTATAAGAGCCCACTGTACACTTAGTAATATACAATTTCATATGAGGTAGCCCATCTTCTTTTAAAA
Source organism: Cinara cedri (assembly GCA_902439185.1). NCBI lineage: Eukaryota > Metazoa > Arthropoda > Insecta > Hemiptera > Aphididae > Cinara > Cinara cedri. The sequence goes on along the minus strand of CABPRJ010000503.1, from coordinate 216,665 downwards.
CTTCAAACTTTATAGGTAATTTCATTTTCAGAGCAACTTCATATACTTGTGAAATTACTGATTTTGAATCACCCGCTATCACCAAAAAATAAATGAATTATTAGAAATAATATTTGATAAATAAATACAATACAATTTAAAACATACATTTTAAAACTTCTTTAATATTTTCATTTTTTTCTTCATTTTTTATCTGAGTTAAAGCTTTCATTGCTGCATCATGTCTTGCAGCTTGATTTGTATTCCCATATCCCATAAATTCATGTTTACCAATTTGGAGTTTAACCTTATAAAACCCAACCGTTTTTACTTCAGGTTTAATATAGCCGTTTGGAGGAATCTAAAATAACAATGTAATAAGAATAATAAATAAGTTCATAATATATAAGCATAGTATCACTTTCCATACCTGAGGGACAGAGAATCGCGGGCTATAAAAATTTGGTACATATGGCATACATCGTTGGCCGTTTCTATTACTGTTACAAAAAGTATTTTATTAAAATTATATTTACAAAAATCTATTAAATATGATATTTCTTTACATTAAATTATTGAAATTATTATACGTAGAAGTTCTCGAGTGAGGATAAATATCTGGCCTAAATCCATTATATAACGGGTTTGGTTGTGGCGGTGGTGTCAAGTATTGTGGCGTTTCAATGACTGTGTAAACAGTTTGTTCACCCCGTTTCATAGCTAAAGCATTTAATTCTACTGTTGGAGTAATATTATCTAAAAATAAAAATTTAAAAGTAAACTTAGTATTTTAATCTACATCTTCAAAGAAATTCTAATTGATATTACTATAATGACCAGAAGCTTTTAATTTAATTTTAGTTTGTGGTTGTTTATAATTTGTTTTTGATAAGGCAAGTGCAGCTGCAGCATGTTGTGCTTTTTTAATACTCATTGCATCTGCATTATATTCTTCATTTCCTAGTTGTAAAGTAACAGTAAATTTCTTTTGGTGGGGTGGTCCTTGTTCATTAGTTAATTTGTATTGATGTTTTATCTGTTTAGAATACATCAATATGGTTTACACTATTATTTAGTAAATTTGTATGTGTTTAGCATAAACAATTGATACCTTATTAAATCTTGCTAACTCATTTACTAAACACATAGGTGTTTTGTCTTTATCAATAGATGCACTGTTGTTTGCTGATATATCATTCTGTAATTGTGTATTTGACTGTGAGTATGAATTTCGATCAGAATTTGGAACTACTGCACCAGCCATCAGAATATAGCCTGCAACATTGTAACAATTTTTAAATTGATAGACAAACTGAAAAAAAAATGATGTTCAATTTATTTAACTTATGCTGAGAATCAATAATTATATACATATATATATATAAAATTATTAGATCTTCCTTAAAATTTCCTAAGCAGATTCACAGAACATAAATCACAATTCATAATTTATGAATTACATATATAACATTTATTAACAGTTTAATGCAATAAAAATACTGGTTTAAAATAAAACCTATATATTTTATTACAAGTAAGATTAATGAATAATGAAAAACAAACACAAAAATGAATATGAACAGTTAATAATAATACAATTTATTGTATATATTGCAATTTGTATTAACAATAAAAAAAATACACATTGAATGTATACCTATAGAACTATAAGAGTAATTATAAATTTGTTTTGTAAATAATAATAAATTAATACTTATATGCAGTTTTAAGTCTTTTTAGTAGTATTTTAATATCAACAAACAGTTTATTATTTATGAACATTCAGATTGTAGTAGTATCAATGTTTTTTTAAATGTATGTATATATATATATATATATATTTAAAATTTAAATATTTATATAATATTATAGTAATATCGTAGAAAATGTTATTAGTGTTATGTACTTACTATTTGAGAGTATATTTATCTTATATTTATAATTAAATTCGAAATTTTGAAAAATGGTGAATATAAATTGTATTCAATTTTTAAGATGAAACAATTTAAGAATAATAAAATTTAAAAAAAATTAAGTTTTAAAAATCTTCATAAAATCTCGGAGATTGAGTATATGTACAATACACCTACTATTCTAGTAATTGGATATCCATATTTAGGCAGTTGCTCTATCAAGAGTTTACAATTTCAGACCTCAAATAATACTGACCATCAAAAGGTACATATTTTCACATACAACAAAATCAAGTAAAGTAACTAGATAAACTAAAATATATTCAATTCTAGACACAGAAAGAAATGTATTAGTTTTCCTCTGATATGTCTATTAATAACTTTTCTACCAGGAACTTTTTTCTGATGATCAACTTCAGAGGTGGTTTTGGTTGCAATTTTTACATAGTTAGCGGAGATCGGTTTTTGATTTCATTATAATTCAGTTAAAGATTATGTAAATTGTAAAAACCTGACATTTTTACAGAACACTTATATTAACTTCTTAGATGTGGTAAAATTTTCAAAATATTCTGCCGATTTTAGAGCTTATAATAAAATTTAAAATTGTTATGGTTTTTTTAAAATTTTTTATGAGAATACATTTTATTAACTGCTCAAAATAATGAAAAATTAGGTAGAAGATTTATCATAATTTGTTCTTATGACACTATTAAAATATTATAATTCTAAAATGTTAACTTTTTTTTTTTTTTTTTATTACAAGCATTATGTTAAGTTAGGTTAGGTTTTAATTTTAATGAAAATTTTCTAAATCTTGACATTTTTAAAAATATTTTCCATATAGAATAGACAAACTATACAAATTATTAAAATGCTCAATATTTAGAGATCCAAAAACAATTGTTATTTATTTTTAAGTTAAAAATTAGTTAGAATTTTCAATTTAAGATTATTAATACTTGATTAGCTGAATTTTGAATTGTTTTAATAAAATAATATAAATTAAATTAACCCCATTTAATATTTATACTACTTTCCCATCTGTAACAGTGACCTACCCATAAGCTGTATACGAGTACTGTATGAAGTGTATCAACAGTGTAGAAAACACCCATAATATATTTGATTTTCATTTCTTTTTTAGTCTTTGTTTATGTACCTTTAATCATGAGACATTACGAGGAGATACATCAACCTAAAAGTCTACCCTTCCCTTTATGTTTATAATTTTTGTTTATTACAGCTTATTAATAGTTTATTAACGAAAAAAAAATAACATACTCAAAAAGTAATTTTTTATCATAAAAGTATGTTTATTTTTGTATAAATACATAATTTATTTTAATATTATATTTAATATAAGGTCATAAAAATATATTTCATTGTTTAACTACATAAATAACAGATTGTAAAAAATATGTAAAATTTCAACATTTTCAATTCCATTTACACATAATTATAATCATAGTAAATCTGAATGACCTCAATCTATAGTATTCATATACAAACTATATAATTATTAAAACATAGATTTATATATTTTTTTTTATGTAAAAACTAAAACTTATTTAAATAATATATATTATATATATTATACCTAAATTGTATAGTATAAATATATACAAGACCTAAAACTTTATTTAATAAAGATATGAAACAATAGCAATTCCACTCATTATAACTGACACTAAAGTCAAATATTTAAACATAATGGTTATAATATACATCAATTCTTTAGCTAGATGTTTAGAGAATATTAGAGTTTGTCTAATAATTATAAAACCATTGCTAAATTAAAATTTAATTAATCATAATTGTTTAATTTAAAAAACGTAATAATACAAAACAAACCATTAATTGTTAGAATTATACATGTTAACAAACCAACTATAAGTTAAAAATACAAGCAGAAAAGCAAAAATAACCAAATAGCATTTATAAATTAAATACAATAGGCATTTCAAAAAAAAAAACTGATAGTCATAGTGCAATTATTTTAACACAACAAGAAAAAAATTAAGCAAACATAGAAATTCACAATTTAAAACAAATTGTTAACAAAATGAAACCAATAATACACCAAGCAAAATAGTTTTTTCATATTTAATTTATTTGATTAAATTTAAATATGTTAATAATATTAGGTCACAGATTAAACATTTTGAAATACTTTTTTATTTTTAAAATATTTTCAATTTTTAATTAAATGCATTTTAGTTTTTAGGTGATTAAGATGAACTCAAAATTATACTGGAGTATTAAATACTTAAATGATTTATTTTATATGTAAATTGTAAAATTTCCTTTGTTTCAGAAGAATACAGTAGAAATGTAACTTGTAAAAATAAGGTGTCAAAAATATATATTTTTTTTAAATTGAAACATATATACATACAACTTAATAAAAGTACTACTATTCCAATATATCTTTTCTCCATATCAATATATAAAAAAAACTATCTTAAATTGAATCAAGAAGTAATATATATAGTGTCCCACCCAATTTAATGAACACATTAAATTTTTGTAGAGCTGTTAATATTCAATTTTTTTTCTATATATTCTGGAAAAATTAGTCAAATACAATGGGATACTCAAAACAAAATAAACAAAACGTTGCCAAAACAGATAAAAAAGTAGGATCATTGGTGGCCATACACGTTATCAATGTCTAGTTTGTACAGTAAATACTTGGCTGTAAAGGCAAAGCGCCTAATAATACGTGTTTATATATAATAATAAAAATATACAAGTTAAATGTGCAAAATGTCCAAATACTTAATTATTACCAATTACTTTTTAAATTTAGATTTTAACTTAATAAATTAGTACCCAAAGATAACAGAATTTGGCATAATATGAATTAATCAATAACTAGGCAGGGATTAAACAAATTACATGTGATGCTACAAATTTAAACATTTTTTTTTTAAAAGTCAATGTACTTCTTACTATAGTTGGGCCATTGTATCTATACAAAATGATAAACTATTATAAACAAAAAAACGACTCAGAAACAAGTTTGGTTTGATCACGTTTTGATAAATTTTAATTGAAAATTGTATTTAAAAGTAAAATAAACTACAGTTTTTTTATATTTTTAACTAATTTATACATACATTTGAACTTTGAAACTTTAAGCGTTGATTAAAACTTGATAAAACTAAATTGTAAAAATGTCTATTCACATAAAAGAAAAACTTTTCAAATACCTAGTACTGGAATATTTTGAAAATTACACCACATTTAGAAAGTACTAATATAAGTAAATAATCATAGATAAACCTTAAATATGCCTTCTATTATATTATATCTGATAATATAATCACAGAAATATAACTATTACCAAAAATGTATATTAATTTTGATAATTTATTCACACCAATTGGAGCAAATAAATTTTGGAATATTGCATACTGCCACATCCCATTTAGTGCATGCCTATATTATGAAAATCAAGTATTGTTTTAATAGTATAAACAGAGATCATTCAAATTTAAAATTAAATACTTAAATTGTTTTAAACAAGTATAATATTAATATAAAAACAAAAAATTAGTAATGAAGATTGCTGGTAGGTATATATTACTCTTGAAAGATTAGTAAAATTTTAAATGTAGAGTATTAATAAACCTAACCCTTCACAATTCTTATAATCTTACATTAGTTCAAATTTTACAAATTATTATTTTCTCATATTTTACTTTCATATTAAAACCTAAAGTAAATTTGAATAGGTATTAAAATTACAATTTAATAGGGTTTAATGTGAACTTTAGTTTTTGAAATATTAACTAAAGAAAAACTAATAAAGATAGTCTAACTCAGGTTGGGAAAGTAAGAATTATCTATAATAGATTCAATATAGAAATGCCTATAGAAAATTTGTATAGTGGAGAAAAATTGCATTACATAATAATTGAAGAAACAATACAAGGTTAAAAATTTGCTGGAAGACCAAGAAATCCACATATATCATTACAACAAAGAAGACATGAACAATAAAAAGGTTGACTAAGGATCAAGATGAATATAAAAGAAAATTATAAATTGTAAACTAACCATAAAAAAAAAATCTATAATATATTATAATAAGAATTAAAGTAATTTAAGGTTAATTACAAAATATTTTACCATACCACTTGTATTCACTGCTCCTAATTTTAATCAATTAAGTTGTTAAGTTATTTATTTACTAGATACTGGATATTGATATACCAAAACAACAGATAATCATCAATAAAACGTATTGATGTTAACAGTTATAAGGTCAGAAGTATATTTAGGTTTTCATTAAAGAATCTATAAAGAAGGAATAATAATCATAAAAATGATTTATTTTGAAGTAGGTTAAATTACAACTTTAATAGAAAGAAATTGTTACTAAATTAACAAATATTCTGAAATAATTAGGTTTATATAAAACAAATAATAGCCACCCTGTTTTATGCGATAATGAGCACCATGATTTATATAAAAAAAAACCGAGCACATACAATTTTCAATTATGTTTAGCTTAGCATAGTGAACGGTCACAGCAAATTACCTTCAATGCAGTTTGATAAACCAAAAATATCTGTTAACTCGTCGAAATCAATACTATCTTTGTAAATAAAACCGCTAGAACTACCAACAAGAATGGCTTGTAGAATCACTAACAATTTCATCATCTTGGGTTTTTTTTTATGTTTTCACCTGGTATGGATAAAAATACATAAGAAAATAATTCCTGAGTGCAAGTTTAAACAATTCAAAATTAAATATCCGTTCTATGATTAATGTAATTAATTTAATTATGGCGTGCAGAGTAGGATCATGTATGTAGGGTAAACAGACGTTAGCCTAAACCATTTCATCTCTGTCATTAGCAAAAATTTTGTCTCCGGTATTATTTTTAACCGTTGGTCAAATTTAAATAATTAAACACAATAAATTAAATTTTAAATAAATATCCTCAATTAGATTGCATTTCCCACGTTTAATTGCCTATATATAAACTCTCCTTTCAGCCTTTTTATATGTATTGTTAAACCTTACATTTAATTATCAGTGAACTATTTAACAGAGTATTTTTTTTTATTATTATTAGTTATTTTTTTAAAATGTATAATATATTTAATATAGGTATATATTATGACTCATGTTTTTGACGTCCGGCTTTTAATGTCTATACAAATTAAATTAAATTTTTACTCCTATTCGAAAGAGTTGAATGAAATATCAGGTTATGCATTATGCATTACCTGTGAGATTTACCGGCAAACAAAATTTATCACATTTTGTGTGATAATTCACAAGATAGATTATTATTATTATTGTTATTTATCTGCTATTTTATATAAAGGCAAATTTGATTTAGAAATAACTTATAAGAGTATACCTAATATTTTTTAGGAAATATTTTTTTTACTATTTATAATTTATATTTAGTTGTATTCGATATGTAAGAAATGCATGGTGTATATTATATATAGTACGGCATAAAAAGTTTGGTGCCTAACACGACTTCAGATATTTTAATTTGTGATGCCCAATGACCTCGTTACATCTAAAATTTGCAGTTTATCGCAAATACCGGGTGAAGCCTTCTATAGTCAGTAATTTCCGGAGACAAAACTTCGCTAATCCGTATTTTTGCACGGATACGAAACAGTGTTGGCGAAACGTCCGCAATTCTTAAGTAGCACACAAAACGACACTGCCCTAGTTTGATCGAAGAAAAAAATGAACCGCGCGAACCCTGTACCTATATATTATACACGATGGTGTGTAAGCATTAAGTAAACGTTTTGCACTTACCTTCAACGCCAGTGTTGAATAATGTGGTTTTTAGAAAAATGGGCAAGTTAAGCAATTTCCGTCCAGCGACGTCTGAATAAAATAACGGCAAATCCGTAACAGTCAACAGGAAAAGAACGACCAACTACAGCTGAGGCGTCTGTGTTGTCTACAGACCGCGTAGGCGTTTGTAATTCGTTACGATATCGAGATAAGCATAAAAAATGAATAAGAACCACGAATTGCGGGTAACCGTGATACTGTAGATACTGGTATGCACATTAAATATAACCTCAGAATTGTTAAATATCTGTGCTGCTATCAAGCGGATGAACTAGCGTTATATAATCTCTTCGCCACCACCAGGACGTGACAACAGTCAAAATAGAAGAAACATTGATTAATTATATGTATACTGTATAGGTACTTGAACCATTTTAGAAATATAATATGTTCATAGGTGGCAATCATAAGCGGTTATTGGAGTGATTCAAGTCCCCTGGAAAGTTTAAGTAATTTAGTCTATAAATATATAAAAAATTTAGGAAAATCCGAAAATAAATGCATTATTCGGAACTATGACCCATTGAACCATATGAAATTATTATTTAAATTATATTTAAATGTGCACAATGTGTAGACATTATTTGACATGGTGATGGGATACGATTTATGGTTATAAATATACCTACAATGTATATAAAAAAATAAAATCGAATCGATATTTGATATACTTTCAAACTGCTTATGTTTAAGATAGCAAGGAGATAATTCAATTATTTTATTTGTAAAACGATAAAATACAGTTGTTGTTCAGTCTCACACACAACAGTATGCATTTATTATTACATGTGACTATGTAACTATAAGTATTGAATTGGGGGGCAGGATCCGGTTGGACCAATTTTGAAGATGGGCTAAAAAATACTACTTTTATACAGCCCGTTTGGACCAGAATTTTCCTTATATTAGCGTTTAACCAAACGTTTATTTAGCGAGCCTTCATAGAAAAATAAAAATATTGATCTAAACGGGTTCACTAAATCCTGGTTCAAATGGGTTGCAATTTTATTAATCACCCAAACGTTTCTGGTTCAAACTTGCTTCGCTCTGAATCCGACGTACCTAATGCCTTATCTTTATCTTTACAAAAAAATCATGTAGGGTTTATACTTAATATATATGTATATATATTACATAGATATTATATTATAATAGATACTAAATATATTTTGACTTAATCATCATAACTTTAACATGGATATTGTGCTAGATATAGCATTAGCCATGATTCATATTATCATATAATTCATAAATTATTCTAGTATAAAAAGAATATTTATGAAATATACACACAATATGCACATGTATTAATGCATAATTTTACGAGCAATACAATTTATAATTGAAATATGATTCAAAATAATGCATAAATTTTCTAAAAAAATATGAATAATCGCTAATACCATATAATTATTAGTTTAATATATGGAACTATTATTAATTTGTATTTTGGCGGCAAAATGTTACAGCCAATGATATTGGGTAAACTACAATTGGGCGTGACGATTTTATTATCATTATACCCTTGTAATTTTATGTGTTTTTTTTAAACCGAGAGCAGTGGAGGATCTGTTTTCATCATGGTGTAATAATAATTATTAATAATTAATAAAAGAAAATAAATATTATTCTGAGGTTATATTAGATTCTATCTATAGCCATGGTTTTCACAATGCTTCCCCATGATATCATTTACTAATATCTTCTAAGACCGTAGACTAGAGAATAGGACTAAGTAAGTTAAGAGGATTGAAAGCGACCAGTTTCTGTCTTTGTCTTACACACGTGAGATATAGGGATTTAGATGTGTTTTAATTCCAAAGTACCGATTGATCTAGTGAAGGGATAAGAATTCTAAAAATGGATTCGAATTTGTCGTGAAGTCTATTTGAGATCAACTTTCTCACTTTTTAAAGTTATCTCCTTAAATTCTAAAAAAAGTCACACTAGTTAAAGAGTAATTGAAAAAATGGATTATTTTAATTTTTTGAGAAATTAAAATCAAAAATTAAAAAAATTATAAAGTCGATCTCAAATAGACTTCACAACAAATTTAAATCTGCTTTCAGAATTCTCATCACTTCACTATATCAATCGGTACGTTGGAAATAAAATACGTCTAAATTCCTACATCTCATGTGTGTAAGACAAAGACAGAAACTCGTCGCTTTCAATCCTCTTTTAGTAGATACAAATATCCACCTATTCGAGAAATTGTGACGCGAGCAGTGATGGGTCACGTCTAGATAAAAGTTGTGTTCAGAGAAATTGTGATTTAAAAAGGGAAATTTTGAATTGGTGAATGGGAATTTTTAACATCATCTATCACCACTGTACTAATCCAGAGGGACTGATTTTTTGTATACGGAATCGAGAGCATAGATAAGTAATAGAATTCGAATATTTGAATATCGTATTTATTCGTTTTTAATGTTTTTAGTGTCATGCAAATTTTATAATTTTTTGGACGAATTATCAAATGTACCTACCATAATAACTTGGTCATTGTAACTGTAATTGCTGTTTATTATTTTTTCCCATTGTTATAATTTATTTTAAAAAAAAAGGATTTAATTCAAATTAGTAATATGTTACCTTAGCAACACTATTGTTTGTTTTTATCGAACATTGATCTAACTCAATTTTTTTATATCCTTTAGTGTGGTATTAATTTTTGTTAGTAAATTGTACGTATCCAAGTAAGATGTTTAAAAATACATTCCAAAGTGGTTTTTTGTCTATACTTTATAGTATAGGCAGTAAGCCCTTACAACTCTGGGATAAGACTGTGCGAAATGGTCACATCAAACGTATTACAGACAATGACATTCAGTCATTAGTGTTAGATATTGTAGGTACAAACATTAGTACGACTTACATTACATGTCCAGCAGAAAAAACCAAAACTTTGGGTATCAAATTACCTTATTTGATTATGATTGTAAAAAATATGAAGAAATATTTTACTTTTGAAGTACAGGTAAGATTAGAAAGATTCGGGTTAAATAGCTATTTTATAAAATGTAAATAATACAATGTCCATTTTTATATTTCTGTAGATTCTTGATGATAAAAACATAAGACGAAGATTTCGAGCTAGTAACTATCAATCAACGACAAGGGTGAAACCATTTATTTGTACAATGCCAATGCGGCTAGATGAAGGTTGGAATCAGATACAGTTTAATCTAGCAGATTTTACTAGACGTGCTTATGGCACTGGTTATGTTGAAACATTAAGGGTACAATTACATGCCAACTGTAGAGTCAGAAGAGTTTACTTTAGTGATAGATTATATTCTGAAGATGAATTGCCTGCAGAATTTAAACTCTTTTTACCTGTTCAAAGTAAAGTAAGTAAACAATTACAGTGTAATACAGTGGAATCTTGATGAGTCAAATAAATCCTGTTCTCTTGTGAAAACCTTGATTAACCGAAAAGAAAAATTATTGATAACTAACATTATGTGTTCTGAATACAGACAATTTTTTGGTGTTTTTTTACAATCATTTAATTGGTTTGTGCATACCAATAATTTAATATTATTGTTTTGCTGTGTTTAATCATAATGTATTTTTCATTTTATTCGATTTATTGTTACTACATTCAATATTATCAGTAACGTTTACTATTGGAAAAAAACAAGAGTCCTTGAAGCAGTAAAGAGTGGAAAGAAAGAAGTAGAATATTGCTGAAAATGTTTAAAAAACGTCCAAATCAAATTCATTTTTTTCTTAAAATCTTAAAAGGATTTTTTATATTTTTGGAATGAAAATCAATTTTTTTTTTGTTAATTTATAGTTTAACTAAAAACAGATGAAAAATTTATTTTTGTTAGTTGATTTATTTGTCATGGTTAATGTACCTTTTTAAAATAATAAATTACTTTAAAACAATGTTTAACTGTAATAAAAACAGAAGTGGAAATGGGGAAATGCTGTTTTTATTTTTTCCAATATTGTGCATATATTCTGTCCTATGAGAGAGCATGCCGGATCTACACATCGTTCGTTGACCGACAGGCTATTTTATGTATTCAAAATTTTGCCGCCGACATGTATACAAGGGTATACGCAGAGCCGATCAAATTTCTTTATTGCGTGGCTTGCTCTCTTGTGGGGCAAAGTATAAGTAAAGCTGTGCTGGACAGCTTGTACTATGCAACTATGAATTTAAAAACATTTATACCAATTTAATTAGGTTCAAAATTCTAATAGTTAAATAATTCTTTATATTGAGGATTGCCTTAGTCTGCACTTAGTTCAGCATTTGTCTAGAATGAAAAGGCCAACTAAAAGTTACTTGGAGGAAAATTCAATTTTATTACAGCATACATATTAACTTATCGTCCAAAAAATATTCTCAACTGTATGTAAAATAAAGGTGTGTTTTAACTTGATTGTATTCTTAGATATCCACAAATCACCCTCAGAAATCTGACAATTGTTTTTCAAGTAAGCTTTCGCAATGGCATTTAATATTTTATCAGGGGCGGGTCATAGTAGTGTGATACAATTTTTTTGAAGGGACAGTGGTCTTTCTTAGCCATTATATGTAGTTAAGTACCAAATCTATACCTTACCACACCTGTAAAAATTGACTTCAGCAATACAGACCAATAATAGTATTTATATTACTTATAATATGTTATACTTGTTAACAAAGTAGATTTGTTAAAATAAATAATTCTCATTTTACAACCATTGTTGTCAATTGAAATTTCTTTGGCTATTAAATATTAATAGATGTGTACAATATCAAAATCAACACGCTGTAAACACAAGCATAGATCGTTGCTGAAAATATGTGATGAGAATTTCCCTAAGCATATTGACTAGAGTAATGATCTTAACCTTATCAATATTACTATATAATACAACATTCATTCATTTTTTTTTGTGCCACAAACTGATACATTACACGAGGATGTGACCAATAACACTATGTGAAGTTGGTTGCTTGAGGCTTGTGTTCAATTTATAGATTATTCTCATCACATTAGAATTTCCAGATTAAGATGAAATTTTCCTTCAATTATCATTTTTTATTAAAATACTGAATTTTTTAAATTATTTTGTAAGACTGAAACTATGATGATTACTATTTAAGATAACAAGTATAACTGACAATTGTAAATTGCAATATACAGTGGTTGTCACTTATTGGACTTACTTTGAGACCAAACTATTTGAGTCCAATAACCGAATAAGTTAATAAGGCCCCTCAAAAAATAATATAAATATGTGAATAAATTAAATATTTATTGAGATATACTTTAATATGAATATACATACTTAATAGAATTAATAAATTGTATGTACATATTTGTTTATTGTTCCTAATTTATTTTTGATAGAAAATTATCCTGAATTGATTAGGTTTTCCAGTCTTCAGTAATTTTTTTAAGTAATTCTCGTACGTAGGTCTCATGTTACTTAAATACATAAGAAGCGATTCTTAATAATAAAATATTTAGGCAGCACAAAATGAACACAACACCATTGCATAGGTACACTAACTTGGTTAACTGCTTGGTTAATCATGAATAGATAACTTAATTTATCTCCACAATAACAAGATACTAGTACAACTAACATTTGTTATATTTTTGTTATTTATCTTATTGTTAAATTATCCTATTAACCGGTGTTGTGAATCGAACAAATGGTTTTTTTTTTTTAGGTATATTTGTTAATCTGAACCAACCTATTTGAGTTCAATAAGCAAATGAATCAATAAATCATCAGTCCAATATGTGGCAAACACTGTTTTAAAATTTAAGTAGGGAGTGTGGCTACAACTTAGCATGACCTACCACTGTATCCATTGTTATCCATTATATTATGTTTCTCAACACAAATGGTACAAAATTTGTATACTACAAATAGAATTGCTAATACATAATAATATAACTTATGTTTTTATATATATTTTATTTTAATCAGATAATTATTCAGTATTTAATTTGTTATTTTCAGAAAAACATGACGTTATACAAATTGAAATTATTAAATAAAAATAAAATTTACTAATATGCTTTTAGTAGCTTAAAAATAATATAGTAATTTAATTTTCTTCTGGAATTTCTTTAGTTTCTTCAACAGTTTCACTTTGTTTTATATTTTCTTCAACAGTTTCACTTTGTTTTATATTTTCTTCAACAGTTTCACTTTGTTTTATATTTTCTTCAACAGTTTCACTCTGTTTTTTAGTTTCTTCAACTGATTCACTCTGTTCATTATCATTTTCATTGATATGATCATTTTCATCAAGTTTTTTTATTTTTGGAGATGAACTACTTTCATTCTTACCTTAACAATAAATTTAAATTAAATTCTTTAAGTTATCTATTCTTAAAACATTAAAAAGATTAAAAAGCAATTTGTTTTCAATTACTCCAGCCCTAGTTTAAATATTTAAAATCCAATATAAAATAATATTATTATATCCATTACTATAATATATTCAATTCATAGTTTAAACAGATTTATATCTAGTAAACTTTTTATTGATTGATTTGGTATGGTTAGGGACCGGAATTATATAAGTTGCTAAATATATAAATTTGCAGAATAAAATTACAGAATATGCGCAAAAACATTAAAAATATTGCACTTTTGTAGACTAAAAAAATAAAATGTATTTTTATTATTTAGTAGATTTATGATCCATTAACCGCACAATTATTTATTTGCTAATTAAAAACAGCTTAGCTGTTAACTGTGTTGCAAACGTATCCAAATATGACTATAAATAATTAGATACTTGAAAAAAATTTAACTTTAATGGTAAATTGTAAACATATTATTTACATTTTGAAAGATAAAATTTACCTATAAGACATTGAATTGATAATAAAATATTAATACTAAATAATTATGTCATTAAAATGTAAAAAAAAATGTCCATGAAATTGGCTTAAATTGATACACTAAAATAGTGCATATTCAATGAGAACATGCAAATGTATATAATTCCGTTCTTTAGGTCCAGAATAATTAATTCTTAAATTCTACTGTATTATTAAATTAATTATTCTTTTGAAATAATTAAATGTATTGTTAACATAAATTCTATAACAATTTTTTTTTTTTTAACATTAGGCACAAAATAATTTAATAATAATAACAAATATGTAAATAGGTGTTTTGATAGAATATTTGAAATATCATTATTTCACTGTTATTTTAAAAGTTACCATTTTCACCTTCTGCTGTTCTTTTTTCAGGTAGACCACAGACAGAGAGTAGATTGAATTTGAAAAATCTACCATAATCTCTGACTACAGACAAACAGCATATTGATTTCAATACTTCAACAATAATAGTAATTTTAGCTTGACCAGATAAATCCACTGTATGTTGTCCCAAACTAAACACTTTACCAGCCAATTCTTCAATCAACTTATCACGCGGCACTGAATTGTTATATCTGTGACTAAAATTTACAGCATTAAATATATAATAAGATTAATACAGTGATAATTTTTTTTTTTACTTGAATACAATTGCAAATGTTGTTGGTTCTGTACTAAAATGTTTAGCAAATAAATCTGTGCACGCTGTTGATATGGATGGTACGGTTGACTATGAATATAAAAAATATTAATGATGTAATAGTGTAAAATAATGTTATGGTTGTTCATTACTTTGCAAGTAACATCAACTGGGAGCATGCGTAAAAGAAATTTTGTCTTCTGAACTTTGGTCTTTTCTATATCTTCAAGTATTTTATACATAAGACTACACGGATCTTCAATCTAACAATGAATTATCAATAAAATGAAATTTTTATAAAATACATTTTAATATTACCAGTAAGAAATAATAATATGAACAACTTACAGTAGTACTAATAAAAACACAGTTTCTAACACCTGTAGCCAACGGAGAAAACTTTTTCCAATCTGAATTATCTTTCTTAGACAAGCATTGTAATTCACTGTCTAAAGAATCCATAATATCTGTAGATTTTTCCACAATGTTGGTATTACCTTCCAATGGTTTCTAAATTGGGAGTAAATAATTTCAGTTATAATCAGTGGTGTATCAATTAATTTGTGTAGGTATTTACTATATTATATATACAAAAATCTCAGTATCTCCTATGAAATTGAATGTTTAACACTATTTTTGCTAGAAAAGAGTCATCATCAGATACAAAAATAAAAAGACTGGTATACTTCACACATAGGTAGAAGTTGGGAAATTTAATGTATATCTGTACGCAAAGATTAACCATTATTCACAAATAACAATTCTGAGTGGAGTTCAGTTGATAGTGTTGCTTTGTCAACAATATATATGTCAAATGGTAAAATAATTGCATATGCAGTATATATTTTCTTTAATAATATTTGTTTAATATTGTACCTATTTTCCTGTTTTCCCATTTATTGGGAAAAATGACCTCTCTAAAGTACCTCTCCAGTCAGATTTCTTTTCAAAAACAAGTGCTGTCATTGAAAATCAGAGTTGAAAAGTAAAGTGTTATCTACATAAAAAAACATTATTTTAAAACCTGCAATAAATTCTTCTCTCTATTCAGAATCTAAAACACTTAATAGTAAAATCAATAGGGTAGAATATAAGCTTGTGTATAATTATAATTTTAGAGTTGCTCCCTCTCATAAAATTAAGTCAAATACGCTACTGGTTTTAATTAATAATTAATTGATATGCTAAAAAAATGTTCAATTTACAGTGGCGCCTCAATTTTCCGAAAATGTAAAATAACAATGGACTGTACATAATACTAAATAGTTATAATCGAACATTTTATATTACATAATATACAATATAATGTATTAATGATAACAATATGTTCATGTATATTTTATCGCAAATATGTAATTATTTAAGAGAAACAATATTGTAGATTTATTTATTTATATTTATATTATTATATTATTATTATTATCATTCATTATTATAAAGTCTCAATTAACCATAGTTTTCATTTATCCATATGACTCCCTGCCCATTACCCTGGATAATTGAGGTTCCACTGTACATAATTTGAGTATGTGTAGTCATAAAAGAAAAATATTGAAGGTGTTGAAAATTATTTATTTAGAAAGACAAATAAAATATAAAAACCAGAATCAATAAAATAAATTATAATATATTTCTACAGATTATCAGACACATGATGTTTATACATTTAAAAACTAACAACTATTGAACATTAAAAAAACTTTCAATTTGTTCACAAATTTTTTTTGAATTATCAATTTTTATTGAGTTTAACAAAGTAAAGTTTAAATTGTCAATACAATCACATAAATATTCACAGGTTGTATAGTACAAACGTTTCTCTTCGTATAATTTCACAGCTAATTCATACTGATGGTTGTCCATTAAGTCCTCATTGATTACCACTAACAATGGTTTCCCATGATCTAATGCTTGCATTATGGACCCGGCTCCTCCGTGACTTATCACTAGATCGCTATTACTTATGTCAGATCCAAGATCAGGTTTAAATGTATAACTTGAAATTTTCATTATATCAGATGATTCTATATCAATTGTACTGTTTCCCATTTGAATTATTAATGTTGTATAACCTTTACGTTTAAAAGCTTCAAGAGTATGACGTTTGGTGACTGAGTAAATTAAGTCATTAAATTTTGTTGTACCAACAGTAACAAAAACTGATTTTGTAGACATTGTGAAATTTTGAAAAGAAAAGGTTATTGATGCAATGCGTATAGAAGTGTATTTAAAAACGAAAAATATTTAGATATGCTTTAATTCAATTAAAAATACGGATGTAATTGTCAAATTTAGATTGTTTGCAGAAGAAAATACTAAATATTATTTAACAGAATTGCAGAATACAGACTATCTATGATAATAGATTGTCTGCTATCAATTTATTATCATATTATGGCAATAACATCAACAGATAAATAGAATATGACATATAAATTAACATCGCGGTGGTAAATACGATAAGTAATATGGTATTAATGGTAATACAAATTCAAATAAATATTTTATCGTAATTTATAAATCATAAACATAAAAAATTTACAATAATATTATGAACTTTATTATTGTTAACTATAATGTATTCCTATTTCATAGATTTTATATGGCTAACTACTATATCTACCTATGTATTATATAAATAGTAAGACAGAATTATTTTCAAAAGAAGTGTCCGGATAAAAGTACCTATGTAAATATGTATTGATGTATTAAATAGGTACTTATCAATAATGCAACCGGGGGGGGAGGGTTCTGTGTCTGAAACTCTGGACACCCTCTTTATCCTATTTTAAGTAGTTAAATTTATTAAAATATGTTAAAAACCGTATTTTTTTATATTATATTATGTTTTACTTCCTTTAAAAAATCCTGGTTGCGTTATTGATACTTCTAATTATATCATAGAATAAAACTGAATTGATTTATTTTTATTAAAAACTATTCGGTTGGATTTTACTTTTTATTATTTATAACTACATTGATTTTAATACATCTTAGAATTAATGACCCCCCCTCTAATCTTTAGGTACAAATGGAGCATGTCACGACAGTACGACACCCAAAATTATTTGATATCAATTGATTTGATTAAAAAAGAAAAACTCACATCTTTTTCTTCACTGTATTCCCTTAACAAGTTGAACGCTTCTTTTTTACAGTCTTTTTCTCCATAACTACACGTGCATAAAAATCCTTTGACGCCTGGTTGCAGTTTAAAACGACAAACGTTATAGTTAGATTTTTTGACATAAAATGACGATTTCGATTTGTTCGGATAACCGGCCATGATGATTTAATGAAATAGGTAGATACCGTTTTAATAAAACTGTACGAGATCAAATAAATATCGAATGAAAAATGTAAAATACCATAGACTATTACAGAACAAGACTATGTAACTATATAGTTACTGCCTTACTGAGCATTTGATTGATAATGAATATTGATAAGAAATATCGGGTAATAAAATTTTAAAATATTATGCTTGCATTATAGCTGTGGTGGCTAATATTAATGTCTATATTATGCAGTTAAAACGTAATTAATAATTCAAAACAGGTTTTAAAAAGAAGAATAAGTAAGTAAAAATACTTTAAAACAATTAAAAACTGCTTGTATTACTCAGACATATAATTAACGTTTTCACTAGGTAATTGATAACTTATCATAAAAACTCTTTTTGGGTAGTCGTATACGTGATAAATTAAATTTATCACGGTCGTATATTCCTATACCGCTTAGATCATATACTATTATATATATATAATAGTGGGAGTATATAAGATATTTATATCTTTTGAAGTTAATTAATTATTCTATGTAGTATCTTGTATCTAGATGGCGGTGTATGTTGCAGGTATATATTTTTTTTTGTAAAGATTAAAGATAATAGATACAAATCATGATTTGTTTATTTTTTCATTCTAATGTTATTTACAAAATCCATAGTTGATTTAGAAGTAATTACTTATTTCAATGACAAGAACAGGTGTTTGTCTATTTTAGATAGGTAGTAAACAAATGATTTATTTGCTATAACACAAGTTTGTGTTCATCTGCACTAGTTGAACAAATGTTTTTTACTGCTGGTTACATACATTCACACATTCTAGGTTATCTGACAAAATGTTTGAAAATTTAATATTACTTAAAAGTAATATGGCATTCTCAAAATAATATTCATGTTTTTTTTTTTTTCATTAAAAACAAAGTTAAAACCTGATATCATAGGTAAACATACTATAATTTTTTTTTTATTATTAATGTATCTTGTATCTAAAAGTAAATACTAATGTATCTAGTATCTTGTATCTAGATACTTTTTTTCAAGTATCTTGCCCTTCCTGTATATATTGAGATATATTTAATCTACGGTATAGTTTAGTTAATTTAATTAAGGATCTATTAATAAATTATAATTTTTATTTCCTTTAAAATTCGTTTATTATTTTGTCCGGTCGTGCTTACATTCATACAGTAACACAATAGGATTGCTGTTACCTTAATTACAATACATTTGTGACGTAGGTCGTAGGTTTAATGAATAGGATAGGACTGACGGTATTTTTGGTATACCGTATCTTACAGGTTTTAGCGGTATACCGTTTGACATACAAATTTTTAAATACCGGTATACCGAAAAACCTGGTATTAACGGTATTATTGTGTAGTGTGCAGAGAGGGGAGTCGTTCAGTGACAGTTTAAAAGAATAAGAAGGAAGAAGTGTATGGCCGAGAGTTCGGAGATGGGAGAATAAAATTATGCATTTCCTGGAAAGATTCAGGTTGTGGAACCAGGGTAGTGTCGGGATGGTTCGAGAAATATTTCTGTAACAGGTGGCGAAGTGAGGATAGAGAGAACCCCCAATATTTGAGCCAAATATTGGATGTGCAAGTACTAAGGATGGGGATAAAATCGGAACATGGAATTTTAGCATTTGAAGGGCAACTGTAGGAGGCAGAGGATTTAGCTAGCTTGTTAGCGAACTCATTTCCAGCAATACCAGTGTGGCCTGGTACCCATATGAACTGAATGTCAGTGCCCGATTCTGTTAAAGAATATTAAATATGTCTAATAGTGAATATGAGAGAGGAACGTTGAGATTTGAAAACATTAGAGGAGAGAGCTTGAAGACAAGACAAAGAGTCAGTGGCGACGAGAAACTTATTTGGCGGTAAGGACGAGTGCTTCAATTATAGCGAAACATTCGGCTGTGAATGAAGATGCCGTGGGTGGTAAATTTTTAGAGAAAGAAATTTTAAAGTCCGGGATTTAAAATGAATTCCCAGCTGATAGAGAAGTGATGGAGCCGTCCGTAAAAATTAGGACAAAAAGCGGGAAAGTGTTATGGATAAAATCGAGAAAGATATTGTTCTCATAATTGGGTGGTGCGGATAATAGAAAAGTTCGAGTGTGATTTAGAAAGTTTTTATTTACATGAATGATGGGGAAAAGAAGTAAATATTGGAAATTGGTTTGGTATGGTGGAGGCTTACTAGTTTGGATAGTAAAATTACCCTTGGCTGCAAGAGAATGTGATGTTAAGGCGAGAACAGGAAGAGTCTTTTTGACGTATCGCAAAGAGTAATTAACCTCAAGGAAGGAATTTAAAATGTAAACATTTTTGTTTGCTAATTGCTTATTTACCAACAAGCCATTTAGTTCTAATATGAAGTGGTTGGCAAGATGTTTTGACCTCAATAGTAGGAGAAGAGATGGGCTACATAATATTAAGCTCGTATTGATAATTATGTTTATTTAATGGAAATATTGAATGATAATTTAATAAATATAATAAAATACTTAATGAAATTAAATCATAATAATACTCCAGGCGACGTATTCATTAATTTTATATTTATATTTATTTTATTTTATTTTTGTGAGTATATGCAGGCATCTCTTTCCCATTGGACATTTTGGCCACGTGCCCAGGACCCCGCGAACGATGGGACTCCCTAATTTCTGTCAGATCACTGACCGATAACCGATTTTTATTACGGATAAATAAATTAATTTTGAGAAAAATCAAAGGAAAATTACAGACTACAGATCTACTTGATCATGCATATATTTTAAAACTGCCATAAAAAACTCGAAAAAACTTAGATCACCCCCAAAATAAGTTCCTTGTTACTCAACTGCTTGTACTAATGTACTATAATTAATACTCTATAAATTGTTTATTAATTACTAAATACTAGATATGTGTGAATACATTTTATTCAACTGCAGGGCTCGGATTTATATGTGTTTATGATACAAAAATATGTATTTATACGACTAAAATATTTACATGAATATGTGCTAAATTATTCTAAATATATACCTAACTATGCTTATTTGATTTTTTTAGTGAAATTATGTAGTTCTGAAAATATTATTTTAAAAGTTTAAAATATTATTTACATAAAATAAATTGATACAAATTAATTATTACTTAAAAATTAATTAACTATTAACCAATTTGATAACGATGAATTACAATATGTATTATCAATTTCAAAACACAAATTATTGTCGATTCAGTTTCTATTTATAGTTTAAAAATATCATTATTAAAATAATATAATTTTCTTATTTATATTGACTGTTATCATGGAAATGTTTGTTTCTCGTGTTTCCATCCGTCTTAGGCTATATATATATATATAGTAGATTCTTTTATAATCTAATATTATATTAATCTATAATAATATAGTATTATGTATTTATGTCTATGTTTCCATCGTATTATTATTTTGTTAAAAATTAAAGATCTTGTGATTTTATACTGGTGTCTGGATGTCCGAGACCTAATAGTTACAATCCATTCGCCGCAATTGCGAAAGGGGTACTTGAGCACATTTTTAGATACGTGATAGCCGCCACTTATCCTATATACAAATAGTTTCTTGTACGAACATTTTGATACATGGTTAAAAGGATTGGATGAGTTGACTCGTACGAATGGTCTGCATGGACGGGGTGACTTTATATTATCGAAATTACATCCGTGTCATGAGTGTGTGAACCTCAGACATGGTTGCTCTGGTAGGTTTAAACTGGCCTTAAAAATTATCATAAAAGTACATGTACATAATAACATTTTATTTTTTGAAAAATCGAGAACAAATTATAATTTGTATACACGTTAGATTTTCACTGAATTACATTGAAAATAACACAGTATCAAAATTCAAAATATAAAACTTTTAAGAACCTTAAAACAAATTCGAAGATTGCAAATAGCTATTTGAAAACTGTATGACCTAATTGATATTAAACTTATTAAGTTAAAGTTATAACTAATAAGTATTCGTTGAAAATTTCAGATTTATATTTATATGTCGAAGTAGATTACATCAGTTATATCTTACATAGTCATAGATCACCAAAAAAAAAAAAAAAAATTCTTTGCCTTGAAATCCACACCCTATCACTGAGCAATTAGATTATAATATATAACATTGTTGTTTATTTATTTTTTTAATCTATAATATCTTTATACTATTATACTAGAAACTTATTTTAACAAATCAGTTATTTTAACATGGAAATGAATTGAGAAAGAAGCTGAGTATTATTATTCGTAAGACACTCATTATCTCGGAAAGCGTATTAACTTTTTTCGGAAATTGATCATTTAAGAAACAAGCAGCTTTATAGTTTTACATTGTATGTAATTTTTCTATACTCTTATTTTTGGAGGTAAAACCGCTACCTACTTTTGATTTTTAAATTGTAACCTACGCATTACAAAATTCGATACATTGATGGAGTATTATTTAAAATACATTTTGCTGTTGAAGAAATTTTTGAATTCCATCAATCCAACAATTTTAATTAATATTCCATCTATTTAATCTATTATAATCTATCGTAATTTATTTGTATCTTTGTTTTTAAAATTGGATTTTTCTTTTGGCTAAAGGATAACACTTTCTGCAAATCACTACTATTTTCAATTCTATTTCACTCATTGTAATCAATTACTTAATTAAATACTGTACAAGATAAATCATTCTGTAATTAAGAAATGACATCTAACGATCATATTAAGGATTTCCCGGGCTAACATTTCATCCCTTTGCGCGCCTGCATGTATAAAAAGTAGGTACCCGTATTTATTGTAACGACATCGCAAAATTAATATATTTTGATAGAGAATTAGGAGAACACGTGTCTATAGCGCAATAAATCCACAGAACATTTAATAATATGGTGGCACGTGCACGATAATGTTCTTGCTGTCATTTTAATAACATTTTTCGTATCTACCTATAATAGTATGTACATTGTGCATACACAAGATATATTATACAGTTTATCCGTCATTTGAAATCATTATAGTACTGTGTAAGAACATGTTTTAAATGTAGGTAATTAAAATGTCAAATTCAAAACTGAATAAAACATTTTGTTTATTATTGATTTATGTTGAACATATTTTGTATAGTAATTTAATTTATTAAATAATTACAAAAATGTCATACATTGAATGAAGAACTTGTTGTATATAGTATGTGATTAATAGGTATGTAGGTATTTTATCAATTTCCCAATTATACAATAACAACATTTTAAATTCTAGACCATGAACTTAATTAGTTTTACAATATATTTGTTCCTTTTATGTTTTTAAATCTTGGAAAACATTTTTGTGGGCAATACGTATACGGTCAAAGAGCTATTTAGTTTCTTAGATACTAATAGATACTAATATTCTTAGACACCTACTCTAAAGAGAGTTGTTTATGAAAACATTTATTTTTAAAAATTTAATTTGAGTAAATAGTTTTCCTTTATTTCTTGGTCTAAATAGCATAAGAAGTGTTCCTATGTTTTTTGAAACACACATCATAAACTATAGTTCTATAGTACAAAATGTTTAGCTTTTTATTTATTTTTATTTATGAACCCATTCCAAAATCCCCCCCCTTAAAATTGGTTTTCTGAGTACATGCGTGTAACTGCGTATACCTACTTAATTTCTTTTTATATAATCTGCCCATAACGAAACAAATTAACATGTATTCAGACATATTAGATGGTATTTAATACATGTACGTTTTCCTATTATAACATTTACAATTAAAAAATAATAATGAAATATCATTTAGTATACGATTTTCATATATCAACTCAGTATAATATGATTTGAATCAAATTCTTAATTCTCAAAATTTCGTATTATTTCAACAAAAATAAAATACATTTTGTAGTTAGAATCAAAATAAAAAAAAAAAATTTGCAATCACTGATTACTGATACACAACGAGTGTTGTTTATAACATGGATAATTAGTTGCATATTTGCATTTTTTTTTTTTTTTTGTTTGTTTGTATAAATAAGAGATATTAAACACTGAAAAATACTTAATTTTTTATTCAAACTCAAAAGTATAAAACGCAATAATAGTTTGCAAATTGATTAGTCATTTCCTTATGATGTGTCTTGTGAACGCTTAAACCCCATTGACGCAGCTCTGTTCAATACACTATATAGTTATTATTATTATTGTTATTATTTTTTTTTATTTACACAGTTTTAACGTTTCATTATTTCAAAGGGTACTCGCCCTTAACCGGTAATGATCTAGCAAAAGTGAAACCACCCTTTTACAAAACCTGACTTGTTTAGCATTTTGGTGAAAGGAAGGTGGTATAAGTAATAAAACCTAACGTAACAATAGTGTTTCCTGCTTTTAAAAACATTGCACGATATTAATGAAGTGTGATTCATTAACTTCATTCATCAACGTCTTAAGTTTTAAAACATCTACCTACCTAGGTAAATCAAAACAACTATAATATCTAATCCATCTATCAGGGTATTTACTTTACACGTTTTTGCGATCATCAGCACCACTTTTCTAATTTATGACCTCTGAAATATAATGTATTAAAGAAAAAATACACGGTGTGTATAAAAATAATTAATTATTTTTATATAATTTTACCAATTACTAAAAATCTGAAAATGTATTAATTCAAATTCTATTTAAAAATAAATTTTATTGCGTACTTCTATTTTATAGAAATATATGAATAAATAAAGTATTTATAACATTATTGACACTAGATTTAAATCAAGTATTATTATATAGTTTGTTATAAATTCTAATATTCAATAGGTAGATATATTATACTTTCAAAACAATCCTAAATTAATAAATGTAGCCTAAATTTATTAATTTAGGGTTGTTTTACCTATATTATGAATGTACAATACATAATAATAAAAAATAAAAAAATGTACTCACTAGTGTATTATAAGTAGGTATTACACAACTAAAT
This sequence comes from Cinara cedri, assembly GCA_902439185.1. NCBI lineage: Eukaryota > Metazoa > Arthropoda > Insecta > Hemiptera > Aphididae > Cinara > Cinara cedri. The sequence continues at coordinate 191,154 of CABPRJ010000503.1, read as the reverse complement.
AATATTCTTTTTAACGTGTTCTATTATAATTGACATTGCTGTCAAATATAATATTATACGATAACATAAAAATTAAAATATTATGTATACCGCGGTACAAAAGTATAATCATCGATTCCACCTACTATTCATCACAATACACAATAATATTTACTAAATTATTTATTTTTACTTACATAAAGATATACTTATATTATATAACGGTTTTGCATAATAATTATTGTATTTTAAAATTGCATAATATTATTGGTTCAATAGGTAGGTGAATATAAATTAATTCTCCTATGGTGTTTTTTTTTTTTTTTTTTTTTTTTTTTTTTTTTTTTTTTTTTTTTTATAAGGTACTTATAATATAGCGATATTATATTATGCGTTGTTTGAGTGCTTATTTTGGTTTTATTGCTTTCTGCTGCTATTATATTAAAAATGCCATTCCTAAGCCCTGCCTTGCAGGTTGAAAATGTGCGGCGTACGCTATACTCTCGAAAGTCAAGTGTTCGTATATACCTATATACCTGCAACGAGCACGACAGAAATAATAATAAACAAGCTTTGAGCATCAAACAGAAACGTCAATTTAATGTTTCGGGAATTTTTCTTGGAACGTATGCCTGAGGGTTGGGATATACGCATAAGAGCAGGAGAGGGAAATATATTATACTATACAGATGTTCAGGCCACGTGTCAACAGCAAGGCACGTGTTCCAGGTAATGCATACAATTTGATGTTTCGGTATATAATTAACATTACAAAGGACGATGCTGTAGATATTTATATTTACGGTGCCTATATATATAAGTAGGGAAATTAATAATAAAAGAAAGAAAAGAGCTGATATTGCTGACAAGTTGTAGGTGGAAAATTGGGAACGTATAGGAATAGGATACACAAAGTAATTCAAATTATATCTGTACGCAACGATAAACCATTGCTAAAGAAATACGATTTTGAACGAAGTTTAGTTATACATGTTTTGAAAAGCCGTAATATAGTTGCGATTTTCATAAAAATATTTTCTTAGAACGATTATAAAAAAAAAAATTATTACACATAGTCTCATTTTTTTTTTTTTTACTACTTAGGTAGTACAATTAGTAATGAATTTTGTGTTAAATTTTCAAGCATTTCTCTTTAATTAAACAGTTTAATTCATATGTACCAATGAAAAAAAAATGTTTGTAAAAAAACTAAAAATCTAAAATACTTATAAACTCTTACCTTACTCGAAAATAGTTCCAGCATATTTTAAAAATGTAACTACGTCTATAAAAGACCAATATAAGTTTTCTATTAAAATTTCAACTCAGCGAATATTTTTAAGTGAATTACAACAAAAATACAAACTTGAAAAAAATAAAAACATTATGTCCGTAAACTTATCCGTCCTTATTTCTACGCCTTTTTCCGCTTTTGTTAAATTATTAGGAAAACTTCATAAAAAATTAAAAAACGAATATCTTAAGTATCAACTAGATATAGAATATAACGAAAAAGGTAACTTGTCATTATATGATTAAAGTAAGATTTCCGGGCTGAAAAGTTTGTTGAAAAAAAGACGTTTTGAAATCAAATTTAAACGAAAATCGCAAAAAAAAATTACGGCACTTCAAATTATGTATTACCGAACTGCGCTCGGAATCGTCTTTCGTCAAACAATGGTTTATCGTTGCTTACGGATATAAATGAAATAAGTGTATCCTACCTTCCCGACTTCTCACCTACAACAGTGGCTGCTCCCATCCCCAGTATCAGCTCTTTTTAGGTAATAGACTTTATTGTAATTTGTATTTGATAATGGACAGTAGAAATCGAAAACAAGTCAAACGCAATTGACAAAAGGATTTTGAATCTATTGTTTCATATTCAAATGGTCATTGAACTCATAGGGGTACATTAAAAACTGGGTTTATCCGACTAGATTCTTATTAGAATTTCGCGTTTGAATGCCAATCGATTTTTCGAGTCAACCGTTTTATTATTTTCGTCGAGCTTGCAGTCATCTAATCGGCCTTTACACAGAGAAAACATGTTTTATTTTGCGCGTTGGACATAGGTATTATATTATTTTGCGGTACATTATACATGTTCTTTAAATTTAATTAATTATGGCGATGGCTAAACTAGTTAATCAGAGTCTTGACATGTAACTCGAGTGCCGCATCGTACCCTTAACTATACACACGGCCACTCTACCAACTGTCCAAACTTAGAATATGAGGCCGTTCAAATTCAGCAGAAATAGTGTGAGAAGTCAGGAACCAGACAACTCAGTGGTAGAGCATTTGCTCGACAAGCGAGAAGTTCAGGTCCATCCCTGGTCCGGCAGCCTGATGTTTAGTATTATTTTCCGGACGAAAACGACTATGTTAGGTATATTAATTTTCTGATTGTTTATAAATGTTATAAATTATAAGGAATTACTGCCGGATATCGAGATAGAACAACCGTCCTCGTCAAACCAAATCCACCAACCCCCTCTCCATGTATGTTGGATTATTTTAAAGTGTAACTATGTTGCATTTGTTATTGATAACAATGTATAATACCTAAAAAAAAATTAAAATACTTTAAATTATTTAAATGTATTATACTTTCTTATGAAGCGAGTGTTACGAGTTATTTTTCTTGGTAGAAAACGTCGTCAGTGTTTTTATAAAATAATGAAATTGTGAAATTGTACGTTTTTTTTATGTTTTTTCTCACTTAAGTGCTTTTATTTAAAATTATGGCGTCGAAAATCAAAAAATGACCTTCTTCAAAGTACAATCTAGATAACTTGGGCTTTCATAAAAGTTGCTACACGTAAAAATTAGAGCAAGTTTACTAAGAAAAAACGTGTTCACAGACTAGAACAAAGAAAAAAATAAACATCTTAGTAAAATGAATAGTTCCCTTGCTATGCTCGAAACCTTAAAAATAAAACAAAACATTTAGTATATTTGATTATTTTGAATAAGTCTATACATATATTATGTAATGACACAATATTACAAATTAAATATTTTTGTAAAATGATCGAAAATTGTCATGATACTTTTATTATATTATTAATAGGTACACGATTTTTTTTACTTTGTAAAAATCAATTACGTTTTAATATTTTTGGAGGCTTCAAAAACTCAAAGACCTGGGGCAAGTGCCCTTAATGCCCCCCTCAAATCTAGTATTGTGTATATATATACTCGTATATTATAAAAATTAATGTTATAGGTATCGCATAATATAGTTTGTATTTATACATTATAGAAAATTACTATATTTTTTGTTTTCATAATAATGTTATTTTGTATCAGAGTACTTTGTGGTATAATGTATAAGATGATTTTTTTTTTTATTCATCTTCCGCACACCAAGTGTAAGGGTAGAAACAGGGGTAGGAACTGTAAGATAAAGTATAGAATAATTATCTGATCGGTCCCTAGGGGAGTTCGTTTTTAGTGCGAATCCTTGTACATCGTTCTTCATCATCATCATCACCATTGTGCACAAATCCTGTACACATTTTGTCGAAGTACAATTATATATAATTACTCTATTTATATATATATTATTTATACAGATACGCTTTTTAAAGCGACAGATCAAATAAAAATAAAAATTTTATTTTATCATCTTTCATGAAATAATTACAAAATTTGAATTATAATACCTGCTGCAGTAGAATTATGTTTATTTTCATTTGAATACCTTTTTTTAACTCATAGAATATAAGTACTATATTTATAGGCGAAAATAATGTACATGGTTTTATTGTATAATCTATACTAAATATGTATAACAAACAAAAACATTTATTTGTTACAATATTTGTACTTATTTTAGGACTAATAATGAATGTTCTTTCAAAATTATAACAAATTATAGTGTTTAGGTTGAACTTGGATTTAAAATACAAATAATACAATTTAAAGAGGAGAATATGCTAGACTTATATAATAAGCTACATGCACCTTTTTTCTAAAAAAATTTCATACAAAAAAGTTTCAACCATGTTATATTTTGCATTTTTTAAACAGCTAATAATTTTTTAAATGTTGTTACTTGTGATCGTTAACTTCAATTTCAATCTAAACGCTACAATTTATGTTCTATGTAACTTAATTTTGATATGTCGTGCGTTAGTAAGACAGAAATAACGTGGGTATTAAGTATTTACGTTCTATACTCTTATCCGAGAAATTGTAGACACATTCACGTCCCACGTATTTATAATTTATTCTAACTTCGTGTCATAGTGAACTCAGTATCTCAAATTGTGAGAACATTAAAGTGTTGTTGCACACAACTTTTATCAAATGAGCGCGATCGACATACTTATAATAAATTATAGTTAGTTAACCTTTACCCATTTAATACTATTTATAATTTACTATTTTAGTATATCTATAAGTGGAGTGCGTGGTTTTTAATCGTGATAATTATTAATTATTATAATTATTATTGATTGTAACGTTTGGTTGTATTAAATTTCATGCGTAAAAAGGTGTTCGTCATAATGATTTGGAGCGTTCCGATTCAGTTCTGGCAATTTTAAAAATTTCAACGGTAATCATTATCAAACTCGTCATGTACATAGGCCATACAATACTATAGTAATATTGTATTCTACATCATTTTCAAACACTTATTAGAGCCCTTCGTGGGCGGCCTTTGTATTATAATAATATTTTTGATTCGGAAGGGTTCGGGTTTCGTCAATTATAATGCACAGACAGAGTGTTGTAATAAGGCTCCGACGGCCCGGGGGGCTTCAAAATGTCGGCCAAAACAAGGCCGAAATATCGGGCCCGGGGTTTTCACCTTACCGCGCCGGGCCAGACAACTGAATAAATATCGTGCAGAACGTTACACTATATTACCTGCCCGCATGAACTGCGCGTATAAACTCATATCGTCGCTACCACACATCGCAGTTTCGAGGTTTTTCGCGCGTCATTCAATCATCCCGTTATATAGTGCACCGCCACAGTATAACAAATAGGTATGTATAATAATATTACGTGCGTATACTTATACTGTATATAATGTTACACGGGCGTAGCATGCGTGTTCGCTCCGGCAGCAAAAATAATAATAATAAAAATATACCGCGCGCGTAACGACGATAAAAATATAATAAATAAATAAGTAAACGGAGGAATAACGCGCGCCGCGGACAGGACGGAAAGAATAAAAACCACCCTCGTATACCTTTAAACAATATTATTATATACGTACGCATAAACGCGTGGCACTTGACGTTATGCTCTAATCAATATTTCATTAGCTCGTCCGTATAATATAATGTATAGTGGGTACGTATATAACATTATATATACCGTGTAGTAAAATATGTATATAATATAATATAGTATATATATATATATATATATACATGTTAAATTATATTATATACCTATATCTGGTATTTCGGCGGAAATGGAAAAACAAATTCATATACGAAAAACGGCGAACGCTTATTGCAGCGCGCGCTCCCCCACTATACGTGTATACCCGCTGCGGGCCGCAACACTCCGCACAGCTCTTCGCCGTGATTTTATTCTTTTTTATATATATATATATATACATATATATATATATATATATATATATACAGAGGTGCACATTCTTTCCCCGCTTTTCCCCGTCGCCGTTCCGCGCGTTCTCGCTCGCCGTGTTTTTCACGTAGGTATTATACGCGTGTATATATATATATATATTATTATTATTATATACCTTTATACCGTTTAGGATTCATTCATTTTCAATTCGCGTATACCCACCGCTATATTACTATTGTATACCTACGCGCTATAGCTGCTGCAGGTATACCCTGCACACTCGAGTGCCGTCGCGGATAGGTCTCGTCGCGGCCGCGCGAGCGAAGGGACCGGCGCTGCGGCGGCGGCGGCGGCGGCGGAGCGGGGGGGAGGGGGAACGGCGCGCGATGGGACGGTGCAGGTATACGTATATTGTAAACGTATAAATATACGACGACGGCGCGGCGAGGGCGGCGGCGGACGGGCGCTTCCGGGTCCGCAACGTCCGCCCACGTCGGCCGCCGGTTGGTCCAATCGAAACGGCGGCCGGATGCTGTTTTCGCGCGGCCGCGCCGGCACGTCGCGCGCGTGCACCACCACCGACGACCAGCCATCGGCGGCCACCGCCGGCGCCGCCGCCACTGCTGCCACCGGCGCGAGCGACCAAGTCGCGCCGCCACTGTCGTCGACCGCGCGCGCGTTTACCGAAACACAATACACGCGCGCGCGCCCGCGCACACGTCGTCGTATACTCACACGATAATATTATTGTACCGTCTGTCCGCGGTATACATCGCGTGCCTTTACCGCGGTAATCGGTCCGTTATTATAAACAGCATAAATCTTTATCGTTTTCGGAACGCCGACAGTGCCGTATAACGGTTATCTAGAGAATATATCTGTATAGCTGTGCGCGCCCGAGTTTTCATTTTATTACTAAAACAGAAAAAAAATATATATATATAGTATATAATTTAATATTATTATTATTTATGTAATTATGTGTGTGCATTCGCGTCGTTTTCGGCATTTTATCCCCGACCGATCGAATACGGCACGTGAATAATATGTAAATATATTTTATGTACATCGTTCCGGCGACACGACCATACTATCTCGGTATACCGTCAACGTGCCCCGGCCGGGGGAGTTGTGCTCATAATCGAAAATTGCACACCCACTTCCGAAATAGCCGATACTATCGAATACCGCGATTTTAACGGTGAGACTTTACTTTTTTTACCCCTAGTTTTTCCGCTTTCTTTCAATTTTTACGATCGCCTAAATCTCAACAGATCTACCATAATTCTTTCGTCGATACCGTTCAGGTCGGGATCCAGGCCGAACATGCTCAACAACATCAGTTTACTCGGCTCGAACATTGTCGGTGGTAAGTGCGTTTATATTATTCTATTATGTTTTATTTATAAGCATGTACATATTCTTATTGTATAATATAAGTAATAAAACTATAATATCAGTTAACCGAGGCCTGATTAACCATTAAGCTGAAAAGGCTACAGTCTAAGACGCCAATTGGCCAATGTTAAATGCGAAATAGGGGGAGGGGAACGCAATAAAACAAATTGATTTCTTCTTAAAAACGTATATCTCTATAATATATCAGTGACCATAGACGTAGCCGGATCTTTTTTTCGGGGGGTATGCAAGAAAAGAGCTCTATATAAAGAGAGCTTATAAATAAAAGGCCATCGCCAAATCAATCACAGCCTACTGCTGGTAAATTCATTAATCAGGTCCCGCAGTTAACAAATTTATATATAATAATATTCGATAAATGATTCGTCGTGTACCTATAGATGTGATTATAGTATACATAATATACATACAATACGATCAACCGTTAGGTGTGGAGATCGGGATTTATGCAAACAGTGTCACCTCCTTAAATTTGAACATTTAAAATACATTTAAATATTTAGTTTTAAATGCTCGTGGGTACTACTAGACTACTCATTTCGTGTGTTGTCATGTCTTATTTTTTTTTTTAATCTGATCGTTTGAGTCGTCTGATATCTTGCGAGTTATCGAGGAGTTGTATAGCAGTTGTATTAAGCTTCAGTCTTCTTGCATGTTTGCGGGCAAACCGGGTAATTTCATCCTGTATAGATGTTTTTTCAAATGGCGGTGGATGATATCGTTCTTATCATACCGTTATGCTGTGAAAATGGTACGAAAAGCGATACTCTAGCATCGTTGTATTATTTCGATATTAGACTTACTGGCACAACCCCACAGTTGAATACCATAAATCCAAATGGGTTTAACAATCGATATATACAAGAGCCGTTTGCTGATTAGGTATAGCTCGGAGTGTCATCCAACTAGCTAGTAGCTAGCTAGCTTTGTGCATTTTTTGTTTGGTTCGCAACTTTTTCTAGTGTACATGATGTTTCCTGTTAAATCGTGAGTCGAGATGCATTCCCAGATATTTTCTGAATCATTTTGCGAGTATATCTATTGATTTAGCGTGACTGGGATGTATATAGTTTTTACGTAGGGTGTAGTTAACGTGCATCGACTTGTTTCCATTCATTTTTATTTCCCATCGTTTCGTCTAATCGTAAACGGTGTTGATTGTAGGGTGTCAGTCACAGCTTGTTGGTCCTTCCTTGTTTATAGTATAACTGTGTCATCGGCAAACATAGCTATCATTGTGTTCTCATAAGTTGGAATATCAGCTGTAAAGAGAGTATAGGTATAAAATAGGTCCAAAAACACTACCATGAGGTATTCCAGCTGATAATATACTCTTCAAATTAGATATTGCTTCTTCGTATCTTACGCGAAAATGTCTCTCGGTCAGATATGATTTGAGGAATGCGCACCACGTGTGCGGGAGCTACTCACGTAGTTTTAGTACTTTGGAATAAGTAAATTTGTAACCAAACCCCTCCATCAATTTTTGTAAGCTCTTTGAAAGTGGTCGAATCAGATAAAAAATTGAGAATGGACTTTAGGTATATCTGGTGCATATACAAGTATATTTGCTTCACGGTTAGATAACCGTGAGTTAGATTTAGTTTAGATACCAAGCAGATAAAACCGGTAAAACCTCTCACGGATCTGCTTCCTCAGAGAAAAAGTGTGTTGTACGAAAAATGACATAAAATAGATTATGTGTAATATATAATATACGTAGTCGCAGAGAGTAAGTTAAATATAAGTATATAAGTATATATTAGGTATCTCAATTAATGTTATTTATTTTTAAAAACATACAATTATAAACAATCATTTGTACAGTTATTCTACAACATATTTCATTTAAATTAATATACTTTTATTATAATATTAATATATTACAAGGTGTTGCATGATGTTGCCCGTGACAAATTATAAACACGCGTAAATAATAAAAAGAGTAGTTTTTCTCCGTGAAAAACCAATGGAAACCAGAAATGAACGTGAACAAAAGGCTAATACTGCTGATTAGTGTGTCACTATTGTAGAGAGGAAGTTGGAAGAAAGGATATATTTAAGGGAGTCATTTAATTTATATCTATACGCAATGATAAACTATTGCTAACAAAAAACGATTCTAAGCAGAGTATTGTTAGTCGTATTGTTTACTTTGTAGCCAAGATAACTCAGAAATCAATAAAAACTGAATATCAAGGAAAACCAAAAATGACTTCATCATTACACCAATACTAGATTAAAAATTCTATAAAGTTTTTGATTGGAGCAAGACTTTTGGTAGAAAAGTAAGTTTTCAAACACAAAAAAAAACCCATATATCATAGTAAAATCAATACATTCCTCGTTTTTTTTAGAATCTAAAAATTTAATTTTCATATTTTATGAATGCATTTCCTTTGAAATTTCTAAAAATCTATTTTGATGACATGCATCTACATATTAAATAAATTATAAAGATCCTATTTTTTTCTCAGAGATCCAAACCTCTGTGATAAAACGTTAAGTTTTTATAAACACGATCATTATCTTGAGTTAGTGAATTATAATACCTATATTCATTATTCATATTCTCTCTATTTCTTGGATCGTTTGTGCGACAACTAATATTCTGTCGTTTTGATGAAATTATTATAGTTAATGATGTTTTTATATAGAATTGCATAGTTTCGTCCTAATATTATTTTAGATGTAGCGAAGAAACTATTAGTTTTCCTACGATGTGGGTTTTTTTCGCGGAAAACACTTCTGTTAGTAAAAATTATCTGGATTCGTTTTATTTCAAATCTTTAAAGGATACGGATATTTCTCCTGATGGTTATATTTTTTTTTAATTAAAAGTAATTAAAAGGAAATAGACTTCAAATCATTTTTTTTATTTGACACTTTTTGGACTAACATAGATATTCTGATGATTTGTGATTATTTATATTTATTTAGGTATATTATACAGGTGTTTTTTTCTCTACACCTAATCAATTATTATTAACTGTCATTTTTATTTTTAGTTTATTTGTATATAATTATTTTTCCTCAATAAATATTATCATTTTTTAAATTATTGTTAGTTAACATGCAGGAAATGTTATATCATTGTCGTATTATCTTTTGTAGAAGAGGCGTATTCAAATTGCGTCCAAAATTTATATTTTATCGGAGTTTATCTAGTTATTATTTTTTTCACGAAAGGTCCGTCTCGCGGTGCAGAATATATTTTTTGCTTGCGTTTGAAAAACGAAAAATAATCAAAGAGGAAAACGGGGAAGTGCGATATCTGCTTTGTATCTACTTTATGCATTTAAATATTGCATTGATTCCTGTTTTATTTCAATCTAGCTGATAATAAATATCACTGCCAGCGGAGTTTTCTATCCACGAAAAGCTATTGAATAAGCAATTGTGATCATACCTATATATTTAGCCATGGACATTACATTGCCTCCGGTTGATTATATTAGAAAACTCGGGTTTTGATAGGACGGTCGGTTAAATTAAATTTGCAACGCCAAATTACCCCCGTACCACTACGCACCGCGAACACGCGCCACACATAATCATCGCGCATAACCCACCGGGCGGTGCCATCGTATTCCGTACACCCGTTCAGTCTTCGGTCCAACCACAAATATTATCGACGTCTCATCGTCCACCGTGGACACATTTAACCAGATTTTAATTTTTGAACACTTTATTTTAACGAATTCATTTGTTTTTTGTTCACGTGTACCGCAGGCCACAAGGACTTCGATGGTCTCAAGCACAGATCGCTACATCAGTTGCAGACAGGCAGCGGTGGTGGACACGGCATCGGAGGTGACCATGGACTCGGTGGTGGTCACGGTAATAGCCACTTGCAAGGCAACGGTCCGTCACCACCGCAGCTTTCCTCGGTTGGTGGTGCAGGTGGTGGTGGTGGTGGCGGTAGCGGACCGTTCCGGTTGTCGTGCGGCGGTTTCGATCTGTCCACTGCGACCGGTCACGGGTTGGCCGCCGCTGCGGCTGTCGCTGCTGCCAGCGGTGGAGTTGGAGGTCCAAACGTCGATGACGTCGGCAAGCCGAACAAGCAAAAGAGACACCGGACCCGGTTCACGCCAGCGCAACTCAATGAACTGGAACGGTGCTTCAGTAAGACCCATTATCCGGACATTTTCATGCGCGAGGAAATCGCTATGCGAATCGGTCTCACCGAATCCCGAGTACAGGTAATAAATAATTAACCATCGTTAGTATTTTGGATGGTTAGAAATATTTCTGTAGAAGTATTTGCGAGCCTTGAGAGCTAACGCGCGATATAGCGAAATTGTGCACGAAAAACAAACGAAAGGGTTATTAAAACTTATACATTTTGTAGATGATAAAATTTTGAAGAAAATCACGTCGTCGGTGGTTTATAATACTAAATTGAACTTGTGTCGAAGATACAAAAAAATGGTATTTAAAATAATTGTAACTTTTTTAATAATTATAATTATACAAAAAAACGCTGATGAGTTTGTTTTCAATATATTTTATATTTATTTCATCTAAAGGTTTTACAACAGACGTTTTATCTCTATAATCGATTTTAAATGCATTTTCGTTTGTTTTATGTGAACACAATTTTGCACACATAGGTATATATAAATATTAATCGACGAATGTATGAAATATGTATAATTATTATTATTATTATTACCATAATGTTATAAACTCATGCATATTGATTATTAATTTTAAAAAAATTATGGCACTACCCAACAATTAAGTAGCAGGAATTGTGGCCGCAATCTTTGAATTATACATAGATCTGCGCCACTGAAGCGTATAAGATCGGTATATTACTGCCGCCATCTTGCAATACGTACCTACTAGCTAGTACCACCTAAATATAATTAAAATCTTGAAAAATATTAGTATAAATTCTCCTAGAAACGTTTAGTCACCAAAAAATCCTATTTAAATCGATTTCATATATGCTGTGAAACCTCTCTTCACGGACACTTTTAAATAACAGACACCTACAACAGGTAGACATTTATTTGGAATCTGGGACATTTTCACTACTTATATATAGGAAAACTTCTAAATACGGGACACTTATATGGCCAGTTTAACTTTTATTTTTTATTTTTAATTAAGAACAATTGTGGAATGTCTAGATAAAAGTATACACCCAAACTTCATAGATTTTATTTTATTACATTTTCACGAAATTAAACTTATTTTATCATTCCAGTCTTTGAAATGTTATCGCATCGAAGAAAATATTTTTTTAGTCTATGTTATGTGAAGTTGTCCTATTGGTATTTAGTTGTGTTTATGATTCTAATATACAAACATATATTGTAGTACGTAATGTTGAGTAAAAGAAAACAATTAACTTTAAAGAGTGGCATAGCCAGAATTCTAATGTTGGGAGGGCAACCTTCAATAAATACTTGAATATTAAAAAACTCTCTAGCAATATATTTTAAAAGTTTAGAAGAGGTGAAAATTTGATTATAAATAAAACTTATCAGTTATCAATTATTTGTGCCATTGACAACAAAAAAAAATCTATTTTTTTCAACTAATGCCAAAAAACAAATTACAATAATTTTTTCACACAAATAGTAAAAAAAATTGCTATTTTGAAGAAGAGATTAGGGGTGACAGTTGTCCTTCTTGCCCATCTATAAATATGGTACTGACTAAAAAAATAAGTTGACAATCTTGAATTTCGAATATGTGGACCACTTTGTGATCAGAAAACAAATCGTGGATATCATAGTAAATAAAGACACTCGTTAAAAAATTTAGGTTGAAAATGGAGAAAAGATATGCGAATAGACAAAGCTAAAGAAAACATAAATGTCTCTCGTCGACAATGAACTGTTAAACTTTGAATATTTCGAGAATAAAATTTATCAGTTGAATAAATGTTATACATAGTTATTAATCGACTAACGAAATTCACTTTATTTTAGATTCAGAGTGTAGCGAGGGATCTATTGATTTTACTATGATGGGTGTTTTGTTTTGTATTAAGATAAAATTTTCATTCAGAAAAGGTGTTACACTTGATACATCTGAGCAAAATTTCTGGCAGAAAAGTTACTCCCAGACCCGCTCCGAATTTATAATTGAGTGTAATGTAGTATTTGATGTTTATAAATTTTAATATTAAATTTTGACGAAAATCTTAAATATTCAAAATATTACCTTTAAAACATATATAAATAACTTCAAATTGGCTTTCGTTAGCACTTAGCAATGGTTTATCGTTGCTTACAGTTATAAATTAAATAACTTTAAAAATATCTTACCTTCCCAACTTTCCATCTACAACAGTAGCACGCCAGTCCTCAGTATCGGCTTTTTGTTCCCACCTTTGGATACCGGACACCTCCAAATAGCGAACAAAATTTTAAACTTGATTTAAAAACTAAAAATGAATCCAATACACTAAATAATAATTTACAATATATTTTTTTTACTATATTGCTTATAGTATCACTTAATTTCTATATAGATTATAGACATAAAATTTGTATTCATAATATATTTATATCATTCAATATGTAATTTAATTATTTTTTGCCGAAGATTCGAAAACACCAATTTTTAACACATATATTATAATATTAATTAATTAGTAAATAGAAATTCAAAACATTAAATAATATAATCATGACAAAATATAGTATGAGCATCATGTGTACGTTTTCACTTCTGGCCTATGTCGCAGTTCTCCACTTAACTATTGGCAATGTTAATGTTAGCCAATAAGAACTGGAGAAATACTACGGTGTTATTACCGATAATAGTTAAAGCAAAGAAATATTTGAGCACGGTGTGCGTAACAAAAAATTGCGACCATATACTAACCTAACTATATTTTATCACGAATATAAGATGGAAATTAATTAATTTCTATTATAAAATGCAAATCATCGAGAATTGGGTTTTTATTGTTATTAAATATACATTATATTATCGTGTTTTAGGATTTGTCAATAATTATTATAGTATAATGTATGTGAAATCAATTCGGTACTAAAACGCCCCGGGACTGACAAGTTATTATTATGTTATATTATTGTTCTAACGGACACGTTTTTGGGCGAAATATTATAATGTTCGACTATTTGTCGTAGAACAGTGCCCGGGCACCAGTAATAATTTTTATTTAGACGGTTGTCCGCGGGACGCACGGCGTGCACGTGTCACGCCCGGTCGCTTTTGTCGACGGCAACTGAAGTGTCTGTTTTTGAACGGCCGGGACGAATAAAACCTGCAAACTATTCGATTGTAATAAAACAATATAATACGCGCTTATACGTTTTATATAAGACGAAACGTTTACCGCGCGAGCCGCGAATTATCATTATAGTATACAACGGCGTTTACCGACGGCTACCGTTCAGGCGGCGACCGACCGTGTGAGAGAGGCGTGTGCGCCAGGCCCGTCCCCCGTTGTCACCTTTGTCGCAGACGGCCGCCGCGCCACCCGTCTTCGTTACGGCGGCGGCTTCCCGACGCCTCCCTCCGGCAACGGAATAAAAATAAAATAACACCCATCGGCCACCTCCGGTGCCACGCGCGCCGCCGCTTTTTGTTTTAAGGGGCACCCACTCCCCCGACCGTCCGACCGGGCGTACACGACTCCACGCTCCACGCGCCGCCGCGGCGACTCGGCACACCTAATAAACAGTGATCTTACCAAATCCTAGCGACTGTTTATCAAACTCGCAGATTGCTTCTCCCTCCCCCCCCCCTCCGTCTCACTATATTCTTGCCCCATCCACTACCGAGATATTGCCGAGAAACATATTATTATGTTTTTTTTTTTTTTCGGTCCCCGCTATATATGGTTATATTATTTGAACCCATGCCGTTTTTCGGAAAACTCAAGAAAACGATTTTTAATCAAATAAACTCGAATTCGCGCGTGGCATTTAAATTGTAACTTTTTTTTTTTTACAATTTAATGCTATATAATGCAATACAAAGCAAGTATTTCTTTACCTATAAACAATATGTGAGACTCGTATATTATTGCTCGTAAATAACAATATTTGGTCGTAGATACAACGTACTGAAGAGAGAATCAGGGAATTCATCGGTCAGCCCGAGGTCACCGATTTCAATTATTATATATATATATATTATATACGTACTATACATTATACATGTGTAATAATAATTATTAATTATAACCATCTAGAATATTATATACGAGTAGTGTTGCAAATTTGAAATTTTTTTATATATATAGTAGCATAATATTTAAATTAAAATTTCAAACAATTCTTTGTAAATTTTAATACATATTCCACATAACGAATACTAATTATCGTGATTAGGGTAAGGAAGTTTATGCACTAAAAAATGAAAAAAATATGTATGACAAACTGGCAAAATATGAATCAAAAAAAGTAATATAATTATATATACTGCAGATAAGTGTCATTTTTTAAACAAAGTAACTTTTAAATTTTAACTTAACTTAAGTTAATATTTTCCTGAAAATGTTTAATTTAACAAATTTACTCAAATTAATTATTACCTATACTAATGTTAACTTTAACTTAGCATAGTTTTTTTTGGATTTCTTAAACTAATTTAAACAAATTGGTCAACTTTACTAGCTTTGGTAAACATTAACCACCTCACATATGACGATTGTGGCTTCAAATGTCAACTTATGACAACTTAATGACTAAAAGCTTTTTTCTTAATACCCTATACAGGTAAATAAATACTAACTTTGTGAAATATGAAACGCGAGAGTAAATATACGAGACCTGCAGAAGGTATATCTAAATTTGAGCAGATTGAACTTGTAATATTTTAGAGTTTTATATCGTTAAAAATGCTATAATAATTATTAATTTTCATTCGACTATATTTAACCTATATTAAATGTTACTATTTTTATTAGACCATTATTAAATTTAATTCGGCGGGTATCAAAAAACGTATTAATCATCCTGTGTATAATACAAAATATGCCATGTATCTTACAGTATAATAATATTATAAAATTATTCGAAATCATTCCTGTAAAATGTAAATCTACTAAATAATATTTATATGCTATTTATTCATATGCTTAACAACCGTTTTATTAAATTTGATATAATATATTTATATGATAATAGTGATGCAAACGTACGTTTATTACGAAAGTGGGTGTAGTCACTGTGGTATTTTTCGATAGGTAACAATAGCTGAATTGACTTGGCGAACTCCTCCCCAGTCAACCCCAAAAATCAAATAAAACAATTTCCGATAAAATATTTGATGAATAATAATAATTATGTTAAACAAATTGTGTTAGGCTAACGACATTCACCCTCTTTATACGAATTGCGTGTAGTATAATTTAATTATTGTTTTAATAGGCATATTATATAATTGTATTTGTATTCTATACACATAATGCAACTAGCATCTTCAGTTTAAGTTTAATCAATTATAAAAATAAACCATATTAAACTTGTAGGAATTAACAACTATCTACGCACATTAATATTCAATTGCTGTTCTAGTTAAATATACTAGAAATTTATAGTATACTTACTTAAATGAACACTAAAATGTCGAGTGTAGGTTGAAACTTGCGCTAGTGGCGTATTTGAGTCTTTAACTTGGGGGGAGGAGGGAAAATTGTATTGATTTGTAACTATAAATCAATTACAATTGTTTTAAACGAATCTTATCATTAATTAGAACTTAAAACGCTTGTAAAAAAATTATAACTTTAGGCTCAGATATTTTTTTTTTTGATTATAAAGTAAAACTTATGATGAACCTTGTATGAAATATTTGATCTTTTTTAAGAAGCTAAATACTATATAATTTCAATTAACTATAAATCAATTAAACAGCTTTAGAATATTTCCGAATTGAATTAGATTTAAAGGGTACTATATAAGTCTTCATAGGAAATTTCAAGTTACTAGGAATACTTTTACTGAATTACAACAAAAAAACAAAATCAACAGAATCTATTGTTCTATAAATATTTCCGTTTTTTGACTTTTAATATCAAGTTTCTCACATTATAAAACAAAATAAGAATTAAATCAAAAAGGAATTTGTCTAATGTACCTACTAAAAAAATTGTCTACGCAAAAACTCTTATTACTTATTAGAGTAAGATTTCTATTATAGTTATAAAAAATGTAATTATTATTATTATTTTTATTTGTTTTATTAATTTGTTTTTTGTAAAAAAATCTCTTGGGAGGGATTGTCTTTATCGCCCCCCTCCTCAAATGTGTTACTGGGATACTCGCATAAAGATACTTATCTACGTAATTTATACCTATAGAAATTTGTATAGGCAGTCTACGTAGTTTCCATCCAATTGGATGAATTCTTTCACTTTTCATGTTGCAAGAAATAAAATATTTTTAACGTGTATTTATATAATAATGCTTCATTTTTTTAAGATTTAGCATTTGTTCTGGGCAATAAAATTCCAAACTCAATACATAGTTAAGAAAAAGTAAGGCATTTTCGTAATATGTACAGGTAATTCTCGTCAATTATTTTGATATTTCTTTACACGTTTATTACTAACAGTCATGTATCTCAGCACTCATAAACTGTACGACAATCTGCAGTAGTACCAGATGTAACATTAGGTATGTTTTAGCATTATAAACCGTTTATACGTGATTATATTTGAGGTTATTTATATTATTCATATTGATATTATTATTAGTTATTCATTTATTATATACCTACGCCTACCATAAATATATTGTATACCTTCAAATACGAGTATATTTCGTGTTAGAGTTAGGTACATACCTTTTGATAAGAATGAGTTCCTAAAAAGAAAAAAGTTGATGAAGGATATTATATATATTGATAACAATGTTAATAGTGTTATTAACATCGTCATCAACTTTGATATTGTTATCATAGTCATGATAAGACCTAAATGACACCTGAAAAATTGAAATATATTAATTAATTCGAAATGTTTATTTTTGTTTGAAAGGTTTGAAGATTTGAAAGATAGCTTGTCGAAGAGTGGATCATAAAATACATTTCTTATGAATTTTACGTGAACTACTCTATGAGGCTAGAACCCAATAAACGTTTTACTATTTACTTGAATTCCTACAGTAAATTGTATCAAAATGTTGCCAACACCTTTTTTTTGATATAACCAACGATATTTAAAGTATTCTCCATTGTAACTACAACTAGTATAAACACTATATAATTTTCGCATTTGTTAAATTAAAAATCATTATATTCATCGATTCATCATATCATTCATAAATGTATGTATTATTCCAAAAAGTAACCGAATATCAGTAAACTCTTTTTCCAATTCGAAATAGATGGTTATAAAATCCACTTAACTGTTTACTATATGAATGAATTCGCAAAAACGTTGTTTGTAATCAATTAACTCACTATTGAAACACCAAAACTAGCCTATTTTGATTTAACTTCGCGGGTTAACGGCATTAGGTATGTAGGTACTAGAAGCTTGCACGGGCCAACAATTTTTGGCCCGGCCAAGTCCGGTATTTTATTGGCGTGCATGGAAAATCCCGGGCAGGTTTAAAAATATTTTTCAAAGCCGGGATTTTTCGCTAACGTATAAATGCCCACCCCGGCCTGGATTTTTCTGATCATTTTTTAATAATTGTACTACACCAGTCGTATTCTTGTTGGACTACAGATAGTATTAGGTTATAAATAAAAATCTAAGAAATGCCCAATATGTATATGTAAAAAAAAAGCTCTGCCCGTAATAGATCTAAAATTTAAAAGCCCGGTCTGGCCCACTTGTTTCTGTACAAAAAGTCCAATCTAGTCCGGCCAGTAATATATTTATATTTGAAACCCGGCCCGGCCCATGTATATTTGTAAACAAAAATCCAGTTCGGCCCGGATTTAAATGTAAAGAGCCCGGGCCGGTCCAGGCCAGGTCCAGCCCTTAAAGGTCTTTAGTTAGTAGGTTAGGTTAGGTACGTTATAAACGTTTAAAGAAATACCACGAGAATTGCCATTAATGCCATTAGTATACCTTACTTTATCCTATATTACTTATTATTTAATAATTTATCATATACATAATAATATAATGTAGAGGAATAAATTATAACTATCCAGGAATCGAGATTTATCCACACACAGATGCAGGGAATGAAGTAATTAAATATTACTAAAATACCAATTCAATAGTAATCATGCTATAGTATATATGACAGCGATTTGTATTAAATAGAGGAAACAGACCTGCACTTTGATTTCTTTCGTGTGTAATAATAGTTATTTATTTGTCTTCTAAACTTTTAATCGTGTACGCGCTTTATATTATACTCGTCCGTGATCTTAATGATGATATAATAACTTCTATACACCGATCAATAATATCCCAATTTCGAAAACCATCCGAGTATATACGATTGCAGTGAAAGTGAATTCAATGTCGTTTTCACGTTCAAATATACAAATCGTATACGATTTCAAAAATAAATCCCCGCGTCAACAGTTTACTCTACCGTTTCCATTACCTTGTATATAAATATATATATATACACATACACATATATATACATATAAACAGAAGGAGGGAAATTTTAAAGTACACACATATATTACAATATAGAGTATAGACAATATTCCGCGTGTACACTGACGGTCGTTTCGATTTATATCCGTTTTAACAAAACTGCTGACATAATATACTATAAAGCACGATATTTTTCATTTATTTATTTCTTATATGGTATTAGATTTATTTTATATCGTCGATTAACCAGCAAAACCGTGTAAGTCACAAATATTGACTATTTTTTAATTCTGAGCGAAGCAAGAAATGTATTGGTTTTACTACATGTATTTTTTTTTTTTTTTTATCTATAAATGTCTTCTATTAAAAATCTTGTTTCAATCAAAAACCTTATCGGAACTTTCTTGCAGAATTTTTTATCTAGTTGGTTTACAGCGGATATTATTTTTCGAGTTTTTTTTGCCATTTTTTTGTATTTCCAATCAAATTTGTCAAAATTGAACTACGAAGTAGTAACGGGTAGTCGACGATAGATAAGTTATTAGTACATATAATGTACCTACAGTTCACGTATCGACAAAAATTTATTGATTTATAGAATTAATTACTAATCACTTATTTATTCTAATTTAATTATAAAGTGCACAAGTCTTATATTTGAAACAATTTTAAAAAAAGACAATATTAAAAGTAAAATGTTTTTAAAATACGCGAATGAGGATTTTTATGATTTTCATTAATATCTAAAATTTAAACGCTTATACAAAACTGACTGCATTAGGCTAAACTTATTTCTTTTATCACAAATAACACCATATGCTGAATCTCATAAAATTTTCAAGTTGGCCAAAATAATTTTATCTAAATAAAATCAAACATTAGTTAACTAAAAATACTCAAAAATATCGAATAACTATAAATAGCTCAAGAATTGCTAGAATATTACAACGTCTAAAAAATACTAAACTAGACTTGTATGTGAAAATTACAGGTCTTCGGATTATTTTTTAACAAAAAACAAAAACGAAAATGATGATTTCATGGTTAATGCCAAAAACATTTTCTTTTTTTCAATTATTAAGAAAACTACATGAAAATTAATTACCAATAAGACAAAATTTGTTTTCAGAAAATATCCTATACTAAATCATAAAAACAACAAAAAAGTTCTACGACGTTGATTAGAGATAGAATTTTGGTAGAAAAGCTGTTCATCGATTCTCACCAAAAATAAAAATAATACATCTAAGCACATCATAATAAAACCAATATATTCATTGTCGCAATGCAATTTCAACTTACTTTTAACTTACTAGTTACCTAGTTTATACTGTAACTAAAGTACTTAACCAGATGTACTTTTCCACAAATATTGAGTAACTTAACCAGTTATTTAAAAAAAATTTAAAAGCTATTCCAATTTCTTTTTAAATAAACTATTCATTGTGATGTACACAATTTGCCAAATTTGTAAACACTCACTACAAAATATAATAATACAATTTAAAATTGACGCTAGGAGTCTCATAAATGAAAAGAATAAATATGGTATAAAATTAGTATTGTATTATTGGTATACTGATATTGCGTTCTGTGCATTTGTACTATTTCTCATTCATAAATCATAATTGATATGGTATAATATTTTAATGGTTTTAAATTATACATCGGATAAAAATTTTGGATTTTTGAACTCTCCCGTTTAACAAATATTTGTTGGAAATTAATTTAAGAAAATAATGCCGTCAAGATTTAAAATATTTTATTAATTGTATTTAATATTTTATTTTATTTTTCATATACATAATACATTTATACAAATCGTGTACCTATACATAGGTTCAACTAGACTACCAACTTTGGGGGTGCTAAAATTATGGATATATCAAAAACCCACAGGGACTATGCCCCCACAATCTCCTTTAAACGATTCTTACAATAAGCAACTACAGATTTCATTTAAAATGTTGTATATAGAAATTTATCATAGTTATTTTAACATTTTTTTTCTGATTGTCTATAGGAAATTTTGTTCTGCTCATTAATTTATGAATTATATGAATAAAATGTTATTACTATGAAAAACTTATTAAGATTTTTCGAAGGTCATAATCTTAATTAATAGTGCTAAAGTCCCCCTAGCAACACCCTTCCATAGTTGCGCCTATGCATGTATATAATTTGTAATGTTTTTTGTATATTTTAACTTTTTTCTAACTGTGTCCTTACTTTTTTTAGTTAAAAATTATCACGAACTTGCCCAGACATGCATTTTTGCTCGATCAAATAAATTATACTTATATAATACTACATAAATACTAAAAAGGCTAGACAGTTTCGAATAGCTATTATAAATAGCTCAAAAATCGCCAGAACATTATATAGGTACACAAATCTGTATTGCGAAATTTTCTTCTTTTTCACTACGTTTTTTGGAGGTTTTCCAATTTCTAAGAAAACTACGAGAAAATCAAAAAATAATATCCTTAATTTACCAACTAAACAACATTTTCTTCTATAAACCAAACTTAACGTTGAAGATCAGAGTAAGATTTCTGATAAAAAATTGTCCGCAGAAACAGCAAAAAAACTTAGTAGGGTTAATCTAATACATTTCTCACTACACTCAGATTCTAAAATAAATAATAATTGCATATACTTGTATATTATAATTAAAATGCATATACTATATGTATGATACAAATTTTGAATTACAATATTATATTATGTATATACATACATGATAATTATTTTGTGCAATACTAATTATAATATATTTTTATATGAAATTAAATATCTATTACCTACCCTGTGTTTTACCAATTAATTATAATTTATTATATATTTGTGTAGGTAGATCATTCGGTGATGGAAAATATAATATATTTATATTATATTTCCCTATTAATTGTTGATATTTTATCTCTTGTTATACTGCAACAGTGTCAACGCACATAAATACATAATTAATTAATAATTTAAATTTTATATTGTCAAAATAATGTCATCCGATGTGAATATCATCAGGTTCTTTATATCTCGTCCATCGAATAACTACCCTGACTCCCCGTATCCCTCGGGGAAAACATATATTCATTTTCGTTCTGATATTATATTCTCTAATGGAAAAGTGTTACTGTGTTAGTGACAACGGATCACTGACACAAAGCATCACGCCCTATACCGTATAAAATGCATCATATGGCGCGTCCTTTTCATTTGACTTTGATTGATTTTACAAAATGTATTTATATAATATAATAGGGTTTCATTATTGATAGACACTATTACAGGCAGGTGCCTATATAAATATAATGTACAAAAAATATATTATGCCATCTATAAAAAAAATATGATTTGAAAAAGAAGTATACGGTTAAAATTAATAAAATGTTGATTATAATTAATATAATATGATGATGGTATTGTACAGTAATAGCAATCATGATGAATTTCGAAATATAAATAAAATTGGAAAATCTACCTTTATAATATATTATGCAGAATGTGTTTATGTACATTGACTCTTAACATAATACAGCTATACGATTAAATTTTTATTTTTAATTGATGAATATACGTGGGTATTAAAAAAAAAAAAAAAACCGCTAGATATGATTTGCATATATTAATACAGTAGTAATAATATAACCCGTTCGCATACCTAGTGAATTAATGAAAAATTAATTAATTATTGTAAACACTTTAAATTGTGTGTGCTTACAACAGATGGATGGATGGATGGTTCGACGGAAATATAAAACAAGGTCGGGCTAGGTTATTAAATATGGGAGTGACGCAAATCTCAGGGGTTATAGGTTACAATAACTGGGTTTAATTCCCCAGATTTTTTTTTAGTGGATGGGTGATAATCGTTGTGGTTCACCATTGGTGATATATTTTCGTCTGTTATAGCCACAGAAATGTCAGATACTATTCGTCATTTTTCAATTTGAGCAAGATCTTTGGTAGAAAATTTGTTCACAAAGAAAAATACACAAATCGCACACTTCATAATAAAACCGGTATATTCCTTACTCGTTACGCTCAGCCTCAGCATCTACAAAAAAAAAAAAAAAAAAAAAAAAACAGCTATAGTAGTATGGTATTATATTGCAGTAGGTAGTATTCGTATAATAACGATGCGAGGATACGGTCTGGGTGGCGACGGTATATATAGTCGAGACGGGTGGCTGAAAAAAAAAAACATTTATTTACCAATATGTATCATCTATATAATAATAAAGGCGAACGAGCGTGGGGGGAAAAGTTTTTACTTTTTAAAAGCAAATACTTGTCCTGCGCGTGCTGCTGTGCGCCAAAGAAAAACTAAAGAACGACGAACGACGCGGCGTCCATACGATGGCGTTGCGGTGGTGTGACGTCATACACGCACACAAAAACGCGCGCGCGTAGCGGCTATATATATATATATATATACAATAAATATAGTGCGGGGCTGACGACGATGAGGGCCGCGAGCTGAGTTATAACGTCCCCGGAGAGGAGATCAACACTAGTTATCCATTGTGGTCGACGTCGGCGGTTGTACGGTCTTTCCTCCGCCGACGCCGCCACCACTATAATAATACTATCACCGCCGCCGCTGCCGCCGTTGACGGTAAATTATAAATACGCCATTAAACCCTGTCGCGGCGTCGCCGTCCTCGGTGGCATCCCTCGCGCGCGCCATACCGGCACATGATAATATTATACGTCTCCGTGCCGCCGTTGTCGTTTGTTGCCGGCGCGCAAATCCCGCGGGTGTGATGCGTGCGCCGGTACCGACTGCTGCTGTTGCTACTGTTGTTGTTGCTGCTGCTGCTGCTGCTGCTGCTGCTGTAGTTGTTGCTGTTGCTGCTGGTGTTAGTTGCTACTATTCTGCTATAACACAATATCTACTATACCTATTAGTGATATTTTTGCCATTTCTGCTGCCATAACCGTATAGATATATCTATAGCTGTAACTTTATTACTACCGGGTGTACTAATGCTATATTATAATATTATCATACACACATGTGTGTGTGTGTGACAGAAGTCGCTGTATGGGCACCGCCCACATATCGCTTTTCGCGCGTTTTTCTATCGTGTTCGCGACCACTGCTATACGATAACGCGGTAGTCGTATTTAGCCCGTCCCATGATTCTGCATCAAAATATATTATTTTTCAAGTTCACCCATGTGTTTTTCACGGAAATCTAACAAAATGTCCGGGGATAGAAATATATTATTCCCGATAAATGGGAAAAACGGGAAAATGGACGAAATGTAATATTATTATTTTTTGTTTTGATTCAGTTAAAAATATTTGCAGACTTGAGCTTTGGACAGAAAACTATTTGCCAAGCAGAAATACTAGAACATGAGGTTCATCACAAAGTCGTACTTTGTGGTCAAAAAGAAAAATTTACTGTAATGTAGAATTTTTTTTATAAGAATTTTAATATCAAAGTTTGAAAGCACACTATTCACATAGCTCCATTCAGAATCAATTTTCGTTAGCAATGGTTAATCGTTGGGTACAGATATACATTAAATTTCCCCTCTATACTTTTCCAACTTTTCACTTAAAATAGTGTCCCCCCACCGTGGGAAGTATGTCCGTCTTTTGTAATTTTATTTTTCTTTATTTGGACATTTTTTTCTCAGACTTTTTTACCTCTGGACATTTTTTCCTAGGACATTTTTATTCGGACATTATTACATAGATCCATTTTTCATTACCATCGGTTCAGGGCTGGCTTTAAGGAAGGTCTAAAGAGCCTTGGCTCTAGATTCCCCACAAAATTCGACTTATGTGGAGCCCCCACAGGTTAGTAACCATCACAAATTTGTTTACTTATGAGTTGAAATAGATTATGATAATGTTGAGATAGCTTTGTCACTGAATGGTAGTATAATAGCTATGAAATATAACATATTATATTTTTTAATCAAAAAATTACATGATATCAAATTGTATTATTCATTTCGTGAAAATATGACCGAGAAATGTTTAAGCATTTCACTAAGTGGAACAAATTATTTCTATTTTATGAACTACATATTTATGTATACATAATAGCATTGATTAAATATACATGGACAGTCCAAGTCAATGGACAATATGGGAACATTAATATTAGTAGCTTAAGAATGTTAATGAATAGTGGGCACAGTAATTCCACAGTAGTATCCACTCAATAATTAAAATCGAAATCAGGTAGACAATGAAAATATACACGGGCGGTAAGGGGTACGCCGGCAAAAGGCCTTAATTGTCAATCAAACCGCGATAAGAAGTGCCTATTTCAAGAATAGATATTAATATTGAATATTATTATTGTTTCTGAATCTGACTATTCGTTGTATTAGTTTACATTTTGAGTGAAGACAGCTCCTTTCACATTAAACGGTTTTGATCATACCTACAGCAAAAAACTGGACGGTAAAAATCCGATCGGGAAAATTAAATTGGTTTGCACGAAATTTATCTAATCATTTAAAAAAATCTTGCAAATATATTTTTAAAGTTTTTGGTTTCATTTTAGATTCTGAGCGATGAATGTATATTGATTTTACACTGTGTTTTTTTTTCTCTTGTGTCTGGCACCACCTTTCGGGGCAGTTAAAATACTTCGATTTTCTTCATCAGCATCTTTTCTGGTAGGGAAGTAGATCTAGTTAGTACTTTGAGGGGTCAAAAGTGAAAATTCCCAATAGTTTTTAAAAGCGTTAAGAAAAACCAACAAAAAATTAAGACAAATCTGTGATTATTACGCAAAATCGGCTTTAGACTAAATCGATTTTGGTTTTTGGTGTAACTCTAAAAAAATTACCGTAGATACATGTATACATGTTACATTGTTACATGATACATGTTTTCATTGAAAGTTTAAATTAGCAATTTCTATATACCATACAATTTTTAAAATATGTTGACTCTTTCTGAGCTCTTTATAGGCATATAAAAATGTCTACTTTTATTTGTTTTTTTTTTTTTAATTATTGTCGATAAAAAATTATTTGTTCGGTCAAAATAATTGGAAATTTAATACAAGGTTACTCAGAAGTTGTTGTTAATGGAAATTAAAAAAATGTTAAGTTTAAATCCACATACATTTATAATGAGCCTAGCGTCTACAATAAGAATCACAAAGTTCGTCAAAATCATGAAAATTTGGAAAGTATTTTAAGTTAGAAATACATACATTTTTTTTATTTGTATCTAAGAGCCGAAAATTTAAAACAAGATTCTTCATACATTTTACAACCTTTAAAAAATAATGAAAAAATATACCGGAAAGTTGAACTAATGTTTTATGAGTGTTTGAGGTTTAAATTTTTTTGACATTAAATATTCATCGGATTTCTCAAGGAATGATTTTATTATTTATTTGTAATTCAAAAATAAATAACCATAGATGCTTGAAATTTGACAATTTTTTCAACATTTGAACTTAACATTTTTATTTAAAAAAAATGGGCATTTTTATCGTAAATATGTTTAATGATTAAAATAAAAGTGTCATCGTTGGGTGGCTTCTTAATTCAAAATATAATAACGTTGTTGCAAATTTCAATTTCAATTTTGCAATAAATATGATAACATTAATAACAGTTAGGTGATAGTTATTTGGTCTTGGTAAAACAAAACACTTTCATGAAATTACAAATTACTAACAGTGCAACCTATTAGCATGGCCCCACACTACTAAATTTCTGGCTCCCATTTCATTTTATAAAGCGTTAACGAATTTTCCTATCAGTTGGACTATCTATGTATATTTAATCAATGATAATAGTATACAGAATGGTTCTTTTATCATGAACCAATAATTTTTTTGGAGGATTTTATGTGAATTTGATTCTTGAATTTTTTTTTTAATCGTTATGCAATCATTTAAGATTTATTTTAACACCATTTTTAATTGTTTACGCCTACTTCTTATACCTGAAATGAATATCAAATTATAATTTTTAAATAGTAACCCCCTCTTTGAACCACAAATTTAAATAGAGAATATTTTTCTAAACATTTTAATACACAGAACATTATAATATCAGATTAACCATTTATGAGTTATAAGTTATAACTGTAATATAACTTATAACAGTTTAAAACTAATACTGGAAGAGTAGGGAAGAGTTATTATTTATTATTTATCATTTAAAAATATATATGCAACTACTCTTCGTTACTCCTCCTGTCTAAACTTTGAACTGTTGTAACTCATAAACAGTAAATCTGATACAAGTGTTAATGTATTATGCATATTAAATCGTCTAGAAAAATATTATTTATTTGAACCTGTGTTTAAAAAGTGAAGGGATTTTTGTTTTAAAATCAAAAATTCATACTTATTTAAGATACATGGTGTAGGAATAAAAATGTAAAAATAGTTTTTAAATAAACTCTAAATCAATCTCCAATGGTTAAAAAAAAAAACAAATCAAATTTATTTAAAATTTTTACAGAAAATTGCAAGTTCAAGATAAATGAATTACCCTGTATATTAATATATGATATATCTATTAAACATTTTTAACTAGTTTAGCTATAAATTATACAATTATTAACGTGTTTTCTTATTACTATATTACTATATTTAGTTAATATATTTTAAAATTATTCAATAAATTAAATATATTATTTTGTAAATGAACCCTGGGATCCATTTTTACAACAAAAAAAAAAAAAAAAAATAGAAAAGTTAGGTTTGACTCAAAGTATTTTGATATAACTTATGAAATTTACTTTTTTACCTACTTATTTATATTTATAAAAAAACGTATACTCCGACATTGAATAAAAATAAAAAATTGTATATTTTAACTTTAACTACTTTATGCCACACCCAGTGAATATGTACTTATTCCAGTATACCGACATCATTATACTTCCATTTCTCTTCGAATATGTATAAGCTGTCAGTAAAAATAACAAAAATAAAATGTATACTTAAGTATGGCATTGATTGTGATCTCTACAATTTATATAGATCTACTAATATTATACGTTTTTTATAATATTACTTAATACAATTGGCCATGTATACATATTGTATTTATAATACACGTGTATTCAAAAAATTATGTAGATATATTTATCATACATTATTTATTTATTAATTTAATTACGACCCAAAATCAAAATGAAAAGTACAACTTATTTACTTTATATGATTGATAGAGTTTATAAGTATAACAATAATATACGAATCGGATATTATGATAAAAAATGTCTACAAAAATTGAGTTCTTTAATAGTTTATTAAATTAATTATTAATAGTTTAAGGAAAAGATGGTATTAACCAGGTATATTAATACATCTAACGTCAAAAACCATAAGTGTTAATTAGCATGTTATCTACACACAAAAAATATAAAAGTACATATTATATACCTAAATAATAAGTACATAATAGGTATAATTCTCTAAAATATTGAACGTTTTTTTTAGATTCTGAAAGTATAGCGAGGAGTGTATTGAATTTACAATGCTTTTGCTGTATGCTTTTTTTGTATTATTACTATTATTTTTTTTTTGTGTTTGTTTCTCTACTTTTCTACCACAAAATCGTCTTCCGATTATCCACTTCAGAATTAGTTTCTGATATCAAAAGTAGTTTAAATAAACTTCACTCAGAGTTTTTGAATCGATAAATCATTTTAGACAAATATAAATTAAATTAAATGAAGTTTATATTATTTATCTAGTGAATACACAATACACATGTATAATATATATTATTATAATTTATATAAGGAACATCAAAAATAAAAATTCAATATTTATTTAATTAATATTATTCTGTAAAGCGTAAATATATTACTTATAAATTAAAATAGAACGATGAACCAGTTGTCTATTTAATACAAACACTAACTCATTACCTACTAACATTTCAGTAGGTAACTTTACAATCCCACAAGAACGCAAAATGAGTTTTTGTACTGTGTGGAAAACCGGAAGAGAGATCATTTATTAACTTGGGCTTCCATTAAAATCTATCTGTCACCCCCTCCACGGGATGCCGACGGTAGTCTACACGCAGTTAATGCGCAAACCTTGTCCGGGAACCTCAGGCTATATTGATTCGGCGGGGTCTACGGGGCGGATTTAGCGCACTCGCTGTGTTCTGGGACTTGCGCAAAACCCGGAAATATAAAAACAAATGGGAAACGCTTAAACTTGGCCACGCCAAACATTTTATTTATTTTTATTCGTCTTTTCTGCCTCTTTTTAAAACATTTTTTT
Source organism: Cinara cedri (assembly GCA_902439185.1). Taxonomy (NCBI): domain Eukaryota; kingdom Metazoa; phylum Arthropoda; class Insecta; order Hemiptera; family Aphididae; genus Cinara; species Cinara cedri. The sequence continues at coordinate 161,439 of CABPRJ010000503.1, read as the reverse complement.
TTTTATCCTGAATCGGAAATGTCGTTTTTCAATCGTCCATATTATAATAACGCCTCTGTTTATTGAAATGTAGGATTACGACACAGATATTCAACTTTTGATCACTCCTTTAAAACCCAGTTAAGACCGTGGCTTTAAACTGAGAAACTTTAACAGGATACCAAGTTTACAGATATATTTGTGCTTTGAATATTAATGAGATTATAACTGAATGGTCTAAATAAAATTGTGTTTACAAATAACAATACAAATTATTAATTATGTTGTAGTAGGTATCGCCATTTAACAAATCTCAATAAATATTTGAATTTAAAATAACAACTTGTATATAGTAATTAATTTTGTAATAATTTACCTTTATACATCTATACTTATACGTACTCTTACGAATTTAAAAGAATGAGTTAGACATAATTTACGTCGTGGGTAAGCTACCCATGTTAGATGAAAATTCAGGAAAGTATAAGGTATTAGGCAATTTAGTTTATTAATAAAAGCAACGATAAAACCATTACCATGATAAAAAAGAAAGATTTTGATAGGAGTAACCAAATAATGGTAATTTGAAAACCAGATCTAAAATAGACAATTATTGTTAAATAAATCCAGTTTTTAATTGTATAACTTGTTTGAAATTTAAAAATTTTATTTATTTGTTTTAATATTAAATTACTAAATCAGTATTCCTAATAATTATTGTTGCATTTTGATCATTTCTGATATGTTGCTATTGAACCTTCCAATCTGTCGATCAATGTTCAACATTTTAGATCTCTGTTGCTATTTATTTTTGTCAAGTTGTTCACTATTTTAAAAAATACCTCAGTTTAACACAATAATAGCCTACTTATAACTAAAATTAGTAAACTAAAACAGATTTAAATATTTAAACTTTTTAGTCAATAATTTTAGCTTATATTTTATTATATTCTATATAGGTAGATGTGAAATAACTAAAAATATTATAACAATAACTACCTATTACTTATTAATTCGTCATAATGAAATCTTAATAAAATTATTAAAAATCATTTATTAATTTAAATCATATAAACTAAAAGATTATAATAACTATTATTTACTACCTTATTTACTCACAAAATTGCCGATTTGCGTTAGTAAAATAAATAAAACAAATAAATAAACATTATGATTATAATTACTAATACATAAGTCAATGCTGTAGTGCAATGGGGACACATATCCCTCAGATATAATTCGTTATATTACTTATTACAGTTATTTTAATGTATTTTATCAATCTAAAAATAATAGGTAAAAATAAAAAATTATAAATGCTCCCTCCTCGAGTTTTGTGGCTACTGACATAAGTGTCAACTATCTTATCAAAAAGTAATACTCATAAAAATCAAGATTATTATTATTATATAACAAAATAATTTATATTTTATAATTATTCATATCTTTAAATGCTCGTGACAAGTTTTAAAATATGGTTTACTAACATATTATTTAACTTATGTGAAATCGTGTATTTATGGGAAGGTCTAGGGGTACTGGATACCTTATATTAAATACCTTCCAAAAAATGCCCAGCCACGAAACTGTTATAATCTGTTAACTCTTCGCAGAAAAAGTTGAAAATACGCCACTATCTATGGCTTATATAAACAGATCTGTTGATATTTAACTGAAGACACTGTGCATAGATACTGTATAAGTTGAGATCATATTATAGATTTAACGAATTGCTAAATCTATTATAGTATCATCAGTTATCATGTTATCCACTGTAGTATATAATGTATTTGAATAAATATACTGTAGTATTTGTATGTTGTATATATTTTTGGATTTAATGTACGAAACATAATTAATTAAATTACTGTACTGCGTTATTGTAATTAAATCATATGTTACTATAATTAAATCAATTATACTGCATAATCGTATACTTACGAGAACTATAGGTATCAAACAATTTATAGGGATTTTAACATGACGAAAAGGGTTTTAAATTATAATATATCATGAACTATATATCACTTACATGAGTGGTATATAAATAAGTAGCTGACTTTTGCCAGCTTCTTATTTATGTTTCCCCGGAGCATGCGTTGATCAGACCATCATTGATCTCCAAATAAAGAATAATGATCTATCTAGCGATTTAAAGTTTTTTAAATATTAACGCACATGCAAACTATATTTTTAAATAATTTTCTTAGAATAAATCCTAATAAAAAAAATCAGTTTCGTAGTTCCCATTTTCTAGGTTAGTTACGGGGGTACATCCCCTCTCTCCAAATCGTTTTAAAAATTAGTTTTGTTGAATTTTATCATCCTTAAAAAAGTAGGAATTACAAAAAATGACAAGTGCAATAGTGCCCCCTCTCCGAAATTGTTTTCTGGCTACGACAATGTAAAAAACCTATTTTAAAATTTATTGCATACTGTATACAAAATAAAAATAAAATTAAAATGTTAATAATTTTACAAATTTGATTTGTCTATTTATTGTACGAAACCATACATTTATGATACATTTAAAAAACAAATAAAATAAATTAAAAAATGATCTTTTAATTGAATCAGCTAAACCAGTGGTTCTCAACCTTTTATTTTATTCGTGTAACCTTTATTTACGATAATCCGACACTGCATCGCCTTACTATTAAAACATGTATAATGCATTAAATTTCTAAGTTTTAAACTTTTTTTGCTTCCATGAGGATTTTGTGTCACCTTAACAGAAGTCCATATGACCCTAGTTGAGAACCACTGAGCTAAACAATCCCTACTTATTTTTACCAGAAACCATCACAAAAATACACTACATAGTAAATCTATCATAATAGAATCTAAAATAAATTTATATGTAAGTAAAACGTTTCATTTTTCTTAAATTATTAACCCCTCAGGTTATGTTGAATTCAACTATTTTAAGGAACATTAAATTTTGTTTTAACTCTTATAGTCCTTCTTTTATTTTTCCAATTCGAGAATTATATATATATAATAAAACATTACAATAATTTGTAAAAATTGTATAATATGTCCACTATAACTTGTATAATATTTACCTAATGAAATTTAAAAATGTTTATAGTTACGATTTTTACTTTCAAATGTAGCTCTATAATAAATCAGCCAATAATAACAATATGCGTTGTATTACCATCATCATAACAGTAGTATTAAACCCCTTGTTCCGGTCATCATCCCTTTACATATTTATGATACCGCATATGGGTTTTTTATTTCGGACGGATGTTGATTTATGACTGGCTATATTATGTGCACGCTGGGTTAACGCAGCGTTAATTAGATAGTTAGATCCGCGAGGTCAATGTTAGGTTGGGGTCGCCCCCAAATCGACTAAACCCTTTACATATTTTTTTGTCCAAACCAAATGAGGTTTAAAATTTAATAAAAAATCAAATCCAATCAAAAATCAGCTGGCACATAATATGAGTCATAAACACCTGACAGATAGATAATGATTACCATTATAATAATAAACAAATGAAAGCGATGCAAACGATGCTTGCAACCTGATAGTTATATTAATTTTATTTTTCAATGATAATTGAGAATCCACAACTTTGTGGTTGATTGGGAGGGGGGTTAAGTGTTACTTATTTCACGGGTCATTCCCGACCATTGCCTCTCTTTTTTCTCCTTGGGGAAATTCCCTTTTTATAACAATATGTATATTGTATATATATATTATATAATATATATTTTGACCCTCGTACAAATCCCGAAATAATTTTGAGTATTATTTGGCTACTAAGCCATCCAATGGCATCCAGAGAGGGTTCAATTTTGCTATTTTTGTATTTTTTTTTTTTTTTTTACTGTTATATGTATTTGTGTGAAAACAGAAACCAGGCTATAAATCTATTGGTCCGCAAATCCCAATTGCGTACACGTTATGTTATGGTGTTATATGTGTAAAACCACGAAATAGAAGGAATACCGACTAAAGCATTTTGTTAGGATTACCAAAAAAAATCTCTAAGAAAAATACACATCGTCCCCTTCGGTCAGTTTTTACAGTTTTTATTGTGTTGCGCTCCCCACTGTATTTCCCAGTTTTATGATCTTATACGTGTTATTATACTCTACCACGTATATTTTATCGTGGTAAATAACTAAATAGTTATAGATAAGCAAGTACAATATTTTATAGGTTTTACGTATCCTCAAACAAGTACCTACAGCTTAATGTTATTTTTTCTGTTCCACACATTATATAAATTATAAATTGTAAAATAATACAAGTTAGTGGTGATTAATATATTTATATACATATATATATATATATATATATGTGTGTGTGTGTATCAAATATTAGTTATACATATTATATTACAGGCAGTACCCTAAATTACCTACACTAATAAAGTTATTAACTTGAATGCCGTATCTGCTAGGTATTAAATAAGATATTACTGAATTTATATTTTTGATTTTGTACCTTGTATGTCAATAATTATTATCAAGTAGGAATCGGTATAATGTGTATCTTAAGTTATGAGCATAGTAGACACGTATCCAGAATTTTTTTCTGGGAGGAAGGAGGGTAGGCTGATAGCTTTGTTTAATAAATACCATTACAAAGCTCAAGAACCCGTCCTAAGCCGTCCTGAAAAGCCTTCTCATTTCCAACCATCAATACGTCTCAGGAGCAAAGCGTTTAACTATGATGTGATATGTTTTTAATTTTCTTTTTCTGTCTGTGAAAAATTATCAAAAATCTTGCTTCTATCGTCAACATCTAGTGATACCAGAGAGGTGGTTTCTGGTGATAAATTTTGTTTAGTTGCGCATTGAGGCAGTTATTTTTTGATTTTCCAAAAAAAATATTTCTTTAATATTTGGAAAAAAATCTGGTATAACTGTTTCTGTTATTTTCGATTTTGTTTTTTTGTATTAATTCAGTGAAAAATACTCTGGAAATTTCGAACTAACACTTATATTAACACTTTTTAAACGTACCCTGGAACAAGTATGTAAATATTCTATCATTTTTTAATTATTTTTAATAATTTTTAATTTTTAAACTGTCGAGTTTTTTTTTTGTTATATGCACCGGTACCGTATTTAGGTAGGCTTGCCTCCAATATAATCGTATTTATACCCCTCCCAAAAATATAATTCAGTTTTAGGTATTTTTGTGACTAAGAGAGGGGGGAGGGCTTGTCGACTCATCCTCAGTAACTTCTGAAATCCTAGCTACTACCCCATGGTTATTTTTGGCTTGATACAGTAATGACTCAAAAAAGGAGGGTAGTTAGGGTAGGTGCCTATTTGGATATGAAAGTAAGTTTCCCCTCTTAAAGGTATTACCTTTTTTTATCAGAGGAAGTACAATTAGATGTCGTGAGTATAGATTTAACAAAATTTAAATATCTAAGTATCTATGAGGAACATAATTGTTCCTCTAAAATAAGTCTAGCCAATTGTAGAGAATTGCTTTATTGAATATTATTGTTTATCTGTCGCGAACTGGAATGCGCATCTGGGCTGCAAAACACTGAAGATGGAAATATACACGCAACTTATATTTTTGATGGCGCTAATGGTTTTTATAATAAATTCAAGTAAAAACATTTAAAAGAAAGACATAAGACGTAGTTGAATATAATACGACAATTGCATTTCATAAGTATTACAGTTCAACATGGTTGGTCGGAGCCTAAGTCTATGTTAAGACTAGATCGTTCTTAACGGTGAACTTATAGTGTTTTTATAGAATGTGTTGAATTGAGATTGTTTTTGTTTATTGATTTTCAATTATACATAATGTGGTACACATAGTTATCGAGGTACAAAAGTATAAGTATTTTGTTATTTACAGATTTATAAGACATTAAATATAGCACATTAATATAACCGTGTTCTGATACACGGATATCATAAAAATTGATCATGATTTATAATTGTATTTTAATATAAACAGTATTATGAGTAATTTGTTATTCAAATGTTTTATCAAATATAAAATATATTGTAATAATTAATACACGGGTGTATCATTACAATATGCTCAAAATTTACTCAAAGATTTTTCATAAAAAGTTGTTCTTATGACAAATTAAAAATGTAGAAAATTATGTATTCATGATTTTTTTTCATAAGCATTAAAGCTCAGATTTGTAATAAAACTCAGGAATATCACCGGTGTTTTACCATTTATTTTCAATCTTTTTTTTTTCTTGTAATCCATTAATAGATAATTGAAGATTGGAAATAAATAATGGACTAAAAATTTGATTTTGAGTTATTCTTGATACAATCTCACCAGTGGCCTCAGTACATAGCTCTCATTTTGTTATGCCTTATACACACTACTATTATGGTCGTGGAACATATTATCACTCTCTATAGGCTGTTGACGATGGTACATAGCTCAGTTTTTCGGGTGTAACTCTTTTTTTTTTTTTTGGTACTTAGTTCGTTATTGATTACCAATCTTAATAATTATTGTAGACACTTGAAATAATCGACGAAAATCTACGTTTGGATATATTAGCTTTTCAAAGATGTGGTATGATTTTAGAATAATTTTTGGTATTACTTGGATAAAAATATTGTAATTTATTTTTATCAGTATATTGAGTTAAAATTTATATTAAAATTCATTAAAAACAAGAACAATTGCAATTTTGTAGCTACAAATTAATAAATAAATGTATAGGTACTCTATATATTTGCTATATCTTTTAACTTCCCACCTATAACAATCTTTCATCCATTGTGTAAAGTATGTTCGGCTTTTTGTAACGGTTTTAAAATTGTATAGTATATACTATATAACATATAAGTAATAAATAATAGTATTATACGTTTCTAACTTGTATAATCATTGGTATGTATCTATATATAAATTGAAATTGATTATAGTACAGCGTTTATAATAGTTGAAACTTTTAAATAAACATTGAGCATTGCAGGATAAACTTTTTCTGTGTTCCTTTATAACTACAGTTTTCGAGTGTTCAAAAGGAGTTCGCAATGATGTTCGGGAAGAATGGACAATTGATACTTTTAATAAGTAATCTATACCGGCTATACCTATAGAAATTAAAGTTTTTTTTTTTTTATTGGAAACAATAAAGTTAAGCTAATAGAAATAGAAATAATGTAGTAAGTAATATATGTATATTATATATGCAATATTGGCACCGATTAAATATGGAAACATTTAACAAATATTAAATACCAATTGTGTGGACAGGTTGCATATAAGTATTAAGTATGTTTTAGAATTTAGAATTTAAAATATAGCTATATATGAATATATGTAATTAGATCAAATATGTAGGTAAACGTCATATATAAATATATAAACACACGAATGCTGTGTTTACACTATAGCTGTAGTGCGTATGTTGTCTAAAATCGACACGTCCATTTTTGCGGTGATACAGTAAAATATCTATCGAAATTGATAACTGATCTTATCTTTTAATATTCAATAAATAATAATAGTCTTTTATCTGCATGGTAATTTAGAGAATTCGTTTTTTGGTTTTCATGCGGTTTTCATAATATCTGGGAAAAACCGGAATAAAATGTTGGAAAAACGGAAAATGTACGAAATGTAGGTATTAGTAAAAAACTATTATTGCCTTTTTTTTCTGTGCACAACTTTTCTACCATTAATTTCGCTCCGATTTAAAATTATAGGACTTTTTCTGAATGGAAATCTGACGGGAAGGTACTTTAAGAAGGTAATTTTTCGATTTTCCCAATAAATGGGGAAAATCGGTACAACATTAAACAAATATTATTAAGAAAATATATAATGCCTATTTAATTAGTTTACTACAATGTGACAAAACATCACTATAAACTGAACTGCCCTCAGAATGCAGCAATGGTTTATCGTTGTTTATACATATGCGTTAAATTACCTATAACAGTGGTTGTACCCGTTTTCATTATCTTAGGATGTCTTTTTTTTTTTACTTTTGTCATGGAGATTGCTATAGATTTGGTATCCAATAATTTTCTTCTGATATTGATATATTGTGAATACTATCGAGTGTACGTTATTAACACCACTTTTTAATTGCTAAATCTAGAAAATTATATATAATAAAGTAAAAACTAAACTATAATTAAAACTAAATATTGAAGTCAAAATGAATGGAAAAATTTTTTTTACAATACAATTTGCAGATAGTGGAATAATACACATTTGTAACACCAACATTTTATTAAAAAATTATTTTCTTGGTTTTTTCTAAAATACATTTTTAAAAAATTCTTATATTTAGTTTTGAAAAATATATCAAGCATAAGAATGATATCCCAAGAACCTAGTAAGTATTACAAATAATAAAAACCTATAAATACTGAAAAGAACAAAAGTTATTGCATATATCACATCTCCGTGGGACACCCTATAATATAGTAGCGGTGTTTTCAAGCAAATTGCACCGGGGAAGGTAATATTAAAATAAAATATTTTTCGAAATCGGTATTGAAAAATAAAGAAATTAGATGTTATGATAGAAAATTCGGAACATCATACGGAGCATGGAGGAGGAGACAATTATCCCTTTATCCCTACCGCCTCTAAGGGATACTTCCAGTGTATAATTGATCTGACTTTTGTATCATGAATTACTGGCTACCTATATTATCATAGAATGCGTATTTTGGAACGATAAAAATGATACCTTTTTTTTGTAACCGGTGAAAATGTAAACAATTTTGTAGGTTAATATATACTATATATAGACCAGCAATATCATAATAATCCATATTATTATTCCCTGTTCGGCACTGGATTTCTATATACATTCAAGCGATAAATTCACAACGAACGAATATCCGTGCGGTAAAAGCATAGTATATATATATATAAAAAAACACGAATATTTACAACCGGTAATAATGGTTTTTTTTTTTTTTTTTATTATTATTATAGGAAGGTATATTATATTATATAGTGACATACGTGACAAAACACGGCATACAGTATGTAGGTATATTATAGAGGCCCGCGTAAAAATAACGAAATAAAAGTCAATAAAAAAAAAGCTTTGATGATTCCGTAATAATATGTCACCCCGTCAGTCGCGATCGTATATATTATATAGGTATACTAAGCACGTTACTGGGCGGGGGAGGGACGTTCGCGCAAGCACCGGCGTATTTTACGAGCCGTGAAAAGACGGGTGTCGACGCGGCGAAGGCGGCAGCGATTGAAGTCTGTGTTGGTCGACGTCGGAGAGCAGTTTATTGGTTTATGAATTTCGTATTTGTGTACGCGCGCGCGCCGCCGCCACCGCCGCACGATAGACGCGGTCCAACAAGTCGCGACCGACGACGACAACGGCGACGGACGAGGCGGAGGAGAATGTTATTATACAGAAACCCGGACGGGCGCTTTCGTTTGTTTGCGTACACATATTAGAATAATAATAATATTACACGTGTGTGTGTGTGTGTGTACGTTTTACGGCCTCTAACGCCGACACGAAACGAAAACGGTATGATTTCACCATTAGCGGATTAATGGACACACACACACGAACACCCCGACCCCGACCCCGGCAGCGGGTACAGACCGATTTATTACACCTCTTCTTCGCCCCGCTCGCCGCGCGCGCGCACCCTAACCCCGGCGGCGGTGCACAACACGACACTATATTATTATACGTGTGCAGTTTGTATACACACCATATAATATATAAATAATATAATATACGTATATTACGTGAACACCCACCCTCGTCGTCATTTCTCCTGTGGTGTGTGTGTGTGTGTGTGTGTGTGTGTGTGTGTGGGTATGTGTGCGTCCGTCCGTCCGTCTGTCCGACTTACGCGCCCTCGCGGGGTTAGAGTAAATTGAACGCTAAATCGCGTACGGTCGCCGTGAGAGAGAAAAGGGCGCGTGATTTTCCACTACCTCGGCAATACCAACGAGTTTGGTTAAACGCATGTGCATACATATATATATGTAATATCGTCGTGCGCATGCCTGTACAAACTCGCGGTTTATAAAAAAAAAAAAAGAGCTGATACTGAACATGGGTGTGTCACTGTTGTTGGTGGAAAGTTGAGAAGCTGTGATACATAAAGTTATTTAATGTATACCTGTTATCTGTAATCAACGAAAAACGATTTGGAGCAAAGTTCGGTTATACGTGTTTTGAAGGCCGCAATATTTATGATTTTCGTCAATATTTAATATTGAAACTCTTCTAAAAAAAAAAAACTATACTTGGGCTAATATTATTAACTAAATTACAACAAATAACAAAACTAAAAATAATAAAAACATTATTTTCATAAATTTCGTTTTAGTATTTTTCAGATATTCTGAAAACTGCTTAGAAAATCAAAAAATGACCCCCCCTTAAAGTACCATTTAGACAATATTCCCTTTCAGAAATGGTGCCACATGTACATATTGAAAAAAGACTCCTAGTAGACATTTTTGTCATAATATAAAAAAATAACAATAATAATAATAAAATAAACATCTTTGTAAAACCAATACATTTCGTTACACTTAGAATCTAATATTGAATGTAGACATGTAGTATAAAATTGCGTGCAAATTTTAGTAACATAAAACAATTGAATAAATAGAATCTGGTCAGTTTTATATGGATAGCTAAAAAATGAATGGTTCACAATATCACGGAAAAATAATTCGTTATAAAGTAGTTTTGCTCTTATATTTTGTATCTATGAGTCCCATTAAAAAAATGCTCCAGAGGCCTTTGTTGTGCCAGACCGACACTAGATAATGTTGTTATCTTTAAATTTGTTAATAAGTAATTTAAGGTTTAGGTTAGGTTAACATTAGTGGTGCACTCTTATAACGCTTGGAAAATCAAAAAAATGATCTCCTTAATGCACCATCTAGCTTCAAAATGCAACTAAGTTCTCTTGTCATTTTTTGATTGAAGCAAGATTTTTGATATAAAAGTTACTCATAGACACACGCAAAACAATAATAATGATAAAATCGCACAAATCATAGCAAAACCTATACGTCTCTCACTCCACTCAGAATCAAAAAAATTAAAAACTGAATTGCGACGAAAGCAAACAAAAAATATAAAAATACTACGATTTAGAAAAATGAAATGTGATAGAAAATATGTGATAAAAAAAACAGTCTTGAACTGATACAGAGGTACGTTATCTTGAATAATAGAATTTACAATAGAAATTTCGGAAGCATCTTTAATGGATGCAATTTAAAAAAAAAATTGTATACACGTGAATAGTTTTCACAGAATACTTGTTTTTTCATACATTTTGTCGATTTTTGAATCATTTATAAGCATTGGACATTTTAGAATTTGTTTTAATTTTTATTAGCTATTATATCTTTATATGAATATAATTATTTGAGCCAACAAAAATAATTAAAATCTTAACACAAAGTTCATAATAAGTTGTACTTATTGGCTGAAAAAAAAAGGGTCTAGCGTAATGCAATATTTTTTTATGGGCATTTTACGATCAATATTTGATGAAAATCGTAAAATTTATGGCATTTCAAAACACTTGGCTAAGTATCGTTCTTTTTATTTGTTTTCATTCAGTTAAAAATAATCATAGAGACATGAAGTTTTCACTAAATTATACTAAGTTATATTAACATTTTTTAAACGTAATTATATTTTTAAAACATTTTGATGTTTTTAAGTAATAGCCATTTTTAATTTTTTTTAGTTTTTATACAAGTAAAATTTGTTTGTCTTTTCAAAAATAATTTAAAATTTAGTACAAGATTCATCATAAGTTGTTCTTATTGGACTATACAAATTTCGAAAATTTCTTTTAAAATCATTTATACCTACATCAAATTTTGATGAAACCCTTAAAAATAAGGTATTATCCAATTGACATAGATAAAATTATTTTGACTCAAAATGTTCAGAAATTTGAGACGCAAAAACATGAACAATTTATTTTTTAGTTACACATTAATAAAATGTTCATTAATTTAAGTTTTTTCAAAACATAATTAACCAACAATGCTCACAATTTTTTTCACAGTTATTTATCATACAGATATAAATTAAATTTCTCTATAATATATATTATATTCTTCCTTCCGAACTTCCTGTCTACAACTGTGGCCTACTCATAAGCAGTATCATTTTGTACGAGGAGCGTAGCGACGTACCTTCAGAACACCCGAAATGTAGTGACTTTTTTTTGTAAGCATATATTTTATTATTAAACATTATTTAAATAATTTATTTAATATACACGTAATGTTTTAAGTTCTTTAATTGAAAGTTTCATGACTAAATAAATATTTTGGAACATTCAACTATTTTATTAACTGCACTGATAACAATCTTTACTATATATGCGTATTATCACGATCGAACTTAACGAATTTATAAATATATTATATGTTTGTGACGACATGCCACTTATTGACTATAATAATATGCATCATTACATTTTAACAATTTATATGTTAAGTTATCTGATATTACACACGTAACATCTAATCGAAAGGAGGGTGTGACTCTGCTGAAATCAGAAGGCATGAATAAATTGGTTTTCATTCAGTAATCCCTGGGTCACCGGGATTACAGGATTATTAGATATAACCCCTCTACTTTTATTACTTTTCACGTACCGAACATACGAATATGGGGGGTTCATGTCTTTTGATAAATTATAGTACAAAATTATAACTCTCCGAAGCCCAAATATTGTGCATTTATTATTTACAAAATAAATTAGTATACCGACAGTAAAAGCACATTATTGCATTTCTATACTATTCCGACTGTGTTTATATATTCAAATTCTGCATTTGAGTTTTTCATTTTAGAATTCGTCGATTACAATCACATTTTATTTAGGCGAACTTTAATCTCAAAAAGTATTTATAATTCAAAATTGTTGTATACAAAATGTATTTTATTTTTGCTAATAAGGTCTGGTTCCAAAATCGAAGAGCAAAATGGAAAAAACGCAAGAAATCAACAAACGTTTTTAGGAGCCCTGGCGCTCTGTTACCATCCCATGGATTACCACCATTTGGGTCTATGTCCGACGGTCTATGCCCCACCTCAATGTTCAGCTCTCCAGACACCAGATGGGGTGTAACCAGCATGGCTACAGGTTTAATATAATTTACCTAATACCAGTGTCTCGTTGTAGAAATAAATTTCAACTGGATTTGCTTTAGTCTTATATAATTGATTTTTATGAATAGCGATATGTGCTTATCTAGTTTAATTTTGGCGTTCAAAAGTAGATACTTATTATATTTATATTGTATACGTGCATACCAAGTATTATTATTATTGATCCATTAGCTATTACCTATACATAATAATACCTGTAAAATCTGGTTAAATGTAAAAGAAATTTGGTCCAACTAGTCTACCATGTCTGTAAAACAAAAATAACGCGAAAAATCACGTAAGGAAATGTCACACATTTATTTAGAATTAAAAAAGTTACACAACCTTTGTGACAAATGTAACTTAATAGTTAATCAATAAACCTTAGTAACGTTAAATGCCAATTCCACCTATTATTTTTAACTTAAAACGAATTATCTAGATGACTTAATTATTTATTTCAGATAAGTAAAAGTTCAAATGACTTACCTGTTTCCCATTTTGGGTTTTTCATCTGGATAGAAGATAAAAATAAAAATTTACCTTTAAAATACAACACTATTTGCTATTCACGGATGTTTCTAAATTGTATTTGTATTTTTTTTAAGTAAACTGATAAAACGCTTATAGCACATTCAATATGTTTTTTTCGATATAATTATTAGTTTATTAACTAGCTGTTTTAGTGCTGATGTGCCGATTTTTATTTGTGTTCATATATGATTCAAATATTATTTCTTTCGATTATCTAAAATATAAAACGTGTTTAGGGCTCAGTCAGCTAACCAGCGGCACTGTTACCATGAGCGGATACAACCATCAGAACTCGTCGCTCAGCTCCATGCCAATCACTACGATGGCTACCAACGCTCAGAATGTGTACCAGGCCCACTATGGTCTTAATTCACTAGGCAAGTAAAAACTAATTAAACTGTTTATTTTATAATTATTAGTAATTAATACAGTTCAATTATTAATAAGTAAATCAAATAAGTTTCTAAAAACTGTTAAAAACGTATTTAACAAATAGTGGATTGTATTAGTAAACATAGATATACCTATTATGTTAAAATTAGGAGAAAATAGCGCGCACAATATGTTACATATTCTTCCTATACTTTATCAATACTTTGCAGCAAAATCTAAACACAAATAAAATTATCATAATTAATTATTTATAAAATTACATTTTTAGTTAAGTATAGGCAACACTCGTATATAAACGTCAATAGGTAAATATATTATACATATATTATTATTTTAGAATTTAGATAATTGATCCCCTTCGAATACCTCATCGGCACCACCCGGTATACACTTTAAATAAATAAATAACTCTTCTATTATGAAAACTAAAATATGATACTATCAAAATTTTTAATTTACATATAAATCTTATATTAGTTAACATAATTTTAAATACGTATTACGTATGTTACGGTATATGGATGGACATCAATAAGTGAATTCAAAATAGATATTTTCTTTCTAACACCAATTTTTAGTCCATCAATCTGATTGTTGTAGTGAAGTGATATGATTTTCATTTAGCGTGAAGTGTATAAGTGTGATCAGTTAGGCCACTCTTCTGATTAACAGTTCTAACATTTTTAAAAATATAAAAATATAAGTGAAAAAAAGACCAGTTCGATCTCATGTAAAAAGAGTGTATTTCAGAATTTCAGTTTTCAGAATTCTCACTTATTTTCACTACAGTGTCGTAACTAGAACATTTTTTTTTTTTTTTGGGAGGGGGGAGTTGATATGAATATTTGTTAAAAATATCAAGACAAAATCATAAATAACATATACTAATCACAAAATTATATTAAAACTATATTTATTACCTACCGAACAATTAATTTTCCTAACGGACACCTCTAAATAGCGGACATTCAAATAGCAACCGTTTTTTGGGGAACGGGGATATTTTCACTACTTGCATACATGAAAGCCTCTAAATATAAATACGGGACAATAAATAACGGACACTTTCACCCTCTAAATAGCGGATAACTCAGAATAACGAACACAATTTCAGTGACCGTGAGTGTCCAGTATTTAGAGATCTGACCGGGAAGGTACTTGAAGGAGATAATTTTTCGATTTTCCCAGGAGTTTTCCTAATAAATGAGAAAAATCGGGAAAAAACCTGAGAAAATCGGTAAAATATTAAACAAATATTATTAAAGAATAAATATAAAGCCTATTTAATTGTTTTACTATAATATGACATAAATATTGTCGACAAAGCATCACTATCAACTGAACTACGCTCAGAATCGTTTTTTGTTTGCAATGGTTTATTATTGCTTACAGATATAGAATAAATTCCCTTCTGTATCTTACCTTCTCAACTTCCCGCCCACAACAGTGGTTGCGCCCATTCACATTACCCTAGGACGACTTTTTTTGTTATTTTAGATATATAGGCCCAGCAATGAAAGTATTAGTTTTAATATGATGTGTATTTTTTTTTTATATCTATAAACAACTTTTCTACTAGAAATCATGCTCCAAATTATAGAGTATAATACTTTTCTGAAAGAAAATTTTGTCTAGTTGGTGCATTTAAGAGGTTAAAAATAATTGTTTATTTTTGTTTTGATTCAATTAAAAATATTTGCAGAGACTTGAAATTTGGACAGAAAACTTATATTTGCCTTTTCTAGACACGGTAAAATTTTCAAAACATCGATGAGCTATTTATAGACATTTTAATTAAACAAATCTTGTACGTAATTTTTATTCGGTAAGTACTTTGTGGATAAACTTATTAAGACTAAATAGCAATATTTGAAAATTTGATAAGAAGTTCATTATAAATCGTATTTAGTGGTCAAACAAAAAAAATTGAGTATAATGAAGAATTTTTTTTATACACATTTTGACAAAAATCGTAAATATTACAATCTTCAAAAACATGTGTAACGGAACTCCGCTCAGAATCGTTTTTCGTTAACAATGATTAATCGTTGTAATATTCCCCTCTATATCCTAGCTTGCCAAATTTTCACTTAAAATAGTGGCCCACCTACCATGCGAAGTATGTCTGTCTTTTTTTTCCTGTCTGTTAACAACTTTTTTACCAAAGATCATTCTTCAACTAAAAAATTATAATAGAAGTTTTACGTAATATTTTAAATCTAGAAGATCAGCATCAGTAGATTGCATTGTATGTGTAAACGACAAAATACTTAATCCACCGCTAGCTGCCATAGACCTATAGTGTCATTTTATAGTTGGAAAATAGCATAATGTCTAACTTCGTATTTGTATACTTTATACACACTATCAATCTAAGAGAATCAATGATTGATTGTTCTAAAATTGTGTAATTTTCTCAAAAATTGAATATTGTTAAATAAAATTTTTTGAGAAAAAAAACAATATGTAACATCTTAAAATAAATACAATTAATTACCACAGAGATTTCTCTTCTTTTTTTTCAAACGAAACTCTCGGTATAATAAATATATTTTAATGTAATAAATTGTTTTTAGACATCCATCTTGATACGCTCTAAGTTTTTTAAATTTTATTTTACTCGGAGGAATACCACATAAAAAATTATGATAAACTCTGAGAGTTCTTTATAATCATCTGTCAATAATGTGGTCAATATTGTATGGTTTTCAAAATCCAGTAAAATATTGTAATCATTTCCTAACATATTAATAATTACTTCATCCGTGATTCCTGTAAATAGTTTTTATGGTTTATTTCAGCCCACTTTCCATGTTTAAACCATTTAAATAAAGGTATATCCTTAGGTTTAAAAATCAATGAAATATAATATACTTTGTAACAACTGCAGACAAAACTTTTTCAGAAATTTGATGTCTACATCTAAAAAATAAAATATCTCGTCCTATATCTTTCATTTGAGTAACACGCAGATGCCACAGTCTTTCAGTATTTGACACGGTTGTGTCAAACACAAATGTTTGTACTTTATCTGTTGACTGTTAATAATCTATTACACCATGGAAGATATTTCCAATTACTCAGTATACAATTCTAGAATACCTAATAATTGTTCCACACTTGGACTTTTTTGTATGGTCGCTAATCTATGAACTAATTTTCCAGATTTTTTATTTTTTAATAATTTGGTATCCCAATAAATGAATATAGACTCAACATTTAAATTGGAAAATGATTCTGTTACTTGCTTATTATTAGATTTTCGATAGATGTTCAGGTTCTGTTTTCTGTGAGAAGTTCCTTATCACATACATACTTATACAGTTAAATCAGTTATTTTTAGAACATATTTTTACTAATACGGTTTAACTTTACAAACAAATGTAAGGATAATTTTTTTTAGGAAATAAATAATTCGTACTACCATAATGATGGTAATCAATTTTTCATAAAATAAAAATTTAAGTATAGGTATACGACAAAATGTGAAATTTAAATTTTTTTATTTATAATTTTGAGTTTATGTCGCTATGTGTTAATTATGTTTGATCAACCTCAAACATTTACAGATACTATTTATAGACATATTAGAACAAATTCCCGGTCGATGCTCTTCAAAATTAATAACTTCAAAAATAAGTGGCACACTAAGAACATCAAAAATGTTCAATTTAAAGGTTTTGGTGTCTCTAATTATTTTTTTTCTGGTTTTTGATAATGGAACGACTTAGGTAATTATTGTATTTATATCATTAAATTCTGAGTTAATGAAATAATCATATAGTACTGAAATAATCAGATAGATAGCTATAGGTAAATAGGTATAGTAAGAATAAACCCGCAACCCGAAATGTGGCCTTTTTGCTCTAAATAAATAAGAATATTTCTTGAAAACATGAATGGGCGCGTCGTTAACAATTTGTCCACATAACGAATCATAGCCTTCTAGCATTAAAACATTAACAAATTCGTACTGTCAATGAAATAACGTCATATAGTTAGAAAATGCTCTCCTGAACAATTTAGAATTTTCGATATATAATCCTCTTGTACTAAAAGTGCAATATGATAAAGTATAAAGTGATATTACACAAAATAATTTACAGTTGCTTTATAAGGAGTAGGTATTGACAGGAATATTTTAACATAAAGGTGTGAAAAAAACTATTTGATGTCTTCTTAAGACTTAGCTATATAAATAATTAGGTACCTAATGTTATGTCATATTTGTTTTGAAAGTATAATTATGACACTGTAATTTCGTATTAGATTGCGTTTAGAAGGAGAGATTATTGTACATTTTTAATCATAAAAATAAAAATTGAAGTAAATGTTTTCTATAATTTAGGTGAATAGAAGTAAAACAAGTATATTGTCGTACATATACTATATTATATCTAATTTAAAATAACTTTCAAGTTTAAGAAACTTAAAATATTGACATTGATAAAATTATTATTTATTATAACTAGGTACAAATAATATGAAGTCGATAATTATAATTATAAATATTGGTGTCCTTTTTTTTTGTTCGTAAACAATTTACATGTATATGTCGTAGAACATATAGAAAATTACTCTTTGCAATGGGGTAGCCCGTTTGCAAACTACTTATTATTTTTCCAAACGGTCTACTGTTTTCAGGCTCATTGCATACAGACTAATAAAAGTTAAATTTTTTAAGAACTATAATAATTATAATGTAGTAATAACTATTTTATTTATTTTATTTTATGGGTAATTTATTACTTTTACAAAAAAAAAAAAGATCAATAGAATTATTATAACATGTAAACTAAATAGTTTGAATAAGTATAGTACTTATTGTATAATATAATATTTATTTTATAAACTGTATTAATGGCAAGTATCAGTGAAGTTTAGATTATTTTAAAGTTTTTGACAATTGTATAACTAGTTTTATTTTACATTACTAATAAAAAAGAAAATATGTAAAATATTTACTTATTGTTACATGTAAATTTTTCGTGTTATATTTTTTATTTATATTTATAAATTAAAATAAAATATATTTATTTATATTTTATTTTTTATTAGTAATAAAAAATAAAACTAGTAATACAAAAGTCAAAAACTTTAAAATAATCTAAACTTTTCTGATACTCGCCATTGATACAGTTTATAAAATACATGTAATACTATAATGTGTAATAATAATTATACATATACTTATTCAGTTTACATGTTATAATATTTCTGTTGATTTTATTATTTTTTAAAGTAATAAATTAAGTACCCTTTAAATAAAATAAGTAAAATAGTTGTTACTATATTATAATTATTGTAGTTCTTAAATGGCCTAACTGCTGTCAGTCTATATGCAATAAGCCTGAAAAACAGTAAGTCTTTTTGAAAAATAATAAGTAGTTCGCAAACGGACTACTCCAATGTAAAGATTCTAATCTTTTCGCAAAAAGATTAATTTTCCATATGACCTACGACATATATATACCTATATATAATTATTTATTAAATTTCTTATTATATTATCAAAAAATTAATACGTAGATAGATTTATAATCACATAAAAACATATCACTACAAACCTAAGTAAACCCTTTAAAATAGTTAAATAGGTAAACTACACACATAGTATTATATACTATTTAGTCAACTTCGGACTTTTAACGTAGTAATAGAATCAATTTTTGTCTTAATTATAGGCGATTCGAACAAATGGCGATTTTCCAAAGAACAATTCAAACCCTTTCCAGCTGACTCTCAGTTATTTTGAAATTCAAGTGATGATCAAGTGTGTTCGTAAGTAGAATCGCACGGAACCATTGTATATATATGACTGAGATCGTTTTTAAAAACTTTAGAATTAGAAAAAAAATAACATCGATTATTTTGTACACATTGTACAAACAATATTTTACAATTTATATATAAATATAAATCCACATTAATATGTATACTGTATATAGGCAATAGGCATTAGCGTTGACGATTAAACATTTATCTATTATATGAATGCACATTTTGCGTACAGTGTCTAATTAGCAATTGCCATTAGTTATAACTTATGATTTAAAATGTGTAGATACCTGTAAAGTAACATTAGTTGCCACTTATGTAAATTAGGTCAGCATTCATTGTGTTTTAACTACCCTCGCGTCACCACTGATACATAATATTATTAAGCACTATTCTGCATTTTATTTTATTATATTTTTATTTATTACCTTACGTTTCAGATCCAGTGTTTTACATGCATGACAACGGCACAAATAATTCAGTGTCTACAAATGCAGACGTGACGGAGCCGATCAACTGATCAATTTTTTTTCTTACAAAATATTATTATTATTATTATTATTATTATTATTATTATTATTATTATTAGTGTTTGGTGATGCGTTCTTAAGATTAAGCATTTTTTTAAACTATCAATTAAAAATAACTCCCGTAGTTTACAATATGTAAGACTATAGCGGCAAAGCCGTATAAAAAATATGTGCCTATATCCTATACTACTATACCTATACCTATAAAATTATAACCACACTCATCAACCGTTTATGTGTTAAATAGAATATAAAAGTTATACTTTACTGTTTTTTACAAAATAATTGTTAATATGCTATCGTAAATACGATGACTATATTATTATATAAGCATGCCTGCCTTTAATCTGTATACGAACTTATGAATTTATTGCATTTATTCCATTTCAATTTTTAATAGAACACGGAATATAGTATTAAGTTAAATAAATAAATAAAACACATTATTTAGTTTTCTATAAATATACAAACCAAAGACAAGTATAAGGAGAATTGATCAATCAAAATGTTTAAACCGTATTAGGTGCCCTTTTTTTTCAATAATTTTCTTTTTACGTTATGATTAATGAGAGATAAAAATGTCAAACGTTTATTGTTGAATATCACCAAATTTATCCGAATACAGAACTATACGGATATCAGTGTACCATTTGCAGTAAATTATTCTATTAAAATTGTTATCAAATAAAACAAAATAAAATTTCTAATCTAAAAAATCAATACCTAATCAATTTCATATCAAACTTTTAAACCTAAATCATTTTTTATGTACAAATATTGTCAAATGATAAAAGTTTGAAAAAATTAATCTAATTATTACAATAATAATACAGCACATATTATAGTCCTCCAACATTAAATTGTCTATCATACATTTACCTATTACAAAGTATACGTTTGTATATATTTAATTTTTTACGCGATGTTCTAAAATATATCTTATATTTTTAATATGTAGGTGTATCTATTAAATCCAAAATAATTTAAACATTTAGATATGTAACATTGCTTTTTATTAAACTCCTAAAGTTTTTGAATAAGGTTTAGTTAACCTATACTTGACAAACTGTAAAATGCTCGTTCAATTCAATGCATAGGTTCAATCTTCATTTAAAACTATTTTTGACATGCGACAGTATACGTATTTCTATATCTACCTACAATACCTATACCTACTTAATTGATGTGCATTTATTTATTTTAAGTTGAGTTTACAATAGGTACTTACTTTGTTATTATGGAACATTTTTAAGTATTTAACGCATAATTTATTTTGACAATATAATCTATACAAATTTAAATGTTACCTATTATCAATGTAATTTGTGTAATATTAAATAGTTTTTAAAGTATTTTGTAAAATGTATTAACAACGTTTCAATGTAATTTTTTTTCCTGACTTCGGGAAACACAAAATATACGTATTGTCTATAATGTCAAGTTCCTATCTACTATGCATGCATAAATTTAGTGTTCTAAAAATATTAGAAACATATATAAAGATGTACACCAATCGTAGAGAAAAACCAAAAACAAAGAGCTGATACTAGGGACTAGCGTGCTATTGATGATTTGTATCCTCTTCCAGAGCATCTCTTTTTAGGTTTTGAAGTATCAATGAGTCTTCAAAAACTCCTTTAAACCAACTTTATTCACGTTTCGAAAACGTGCAGACAATTACGAGCTAAATTACGACTGCGATAAGAGCTCATTCATTCAGACGAAGCCACCAGAGCATCGCCACTATTATCGCGCCACCATAAGATATTAATAAAGTTCATTATAGAAATTGAAAATCGGTCGGCTACATGGAACTCTGCTTGCAGCAAGTATTCAGACAGAAGTGGATGTACCCAAAACTTTCTATTTTTTTTTTCGTTTACGTACAACACGACTGTATAGATATATGCTACACTTGCTAGCTTTTCGACTTCCATGTAGGAACTAAGCTTAATTTTAAATTTAGGTTTACAGTTTACCTATGGTATGTAATAACCTACATCGACATATAAAAGTGCTTCTGGAATAGTGGTGATTTTTTGGTATTAAGACCATAGTGGCTCTAATTATTTTAACGTTTCCCAGGAATAAAAAGTGCGCCAAATATTATTATACAGTGCTTTGTATAGTGTAACTACTAGAATAATATTTAATATCTTGTAACCGTTGTAAATGATTGTTGTGTCGAAACATATACATTTTTTTTTTCAATTAAAAGGAAATATTAGATGATATTAAAGCCGCATACGTTATTTTCGCTATATACTAAGAAAATACGCAAATAGTTTAAAAAATACTGTGGACAAAACTTAAGTATCTATGCTGAGTTAAATTAATTTTGCTACGTTTTTTTAAAATCGCGTTAAGTGTCTGATATACTTTTCTTTTATATATTATCTAATTCGCAAACTCATTCAAAACGCAATTTAGATAGGTAAGTATATAAACAAAAAGACAATGTATAGACGTATAGTTAACCTAAACTATATTAATTTATAATTCATTTATCAATATTTAAACAAATAAGTATTCGCATTTTAGCATTTAAGGTACCTATTTCTAGAACGCGATTTGAGACCCCTAAAAAACGAAATAAGAAAAAAAAACAACGTGTGGTTGTTTAAATTCATTGCACAATACGCGTTTTTTTGCTCAATGAATGAACGCGATGTTTGAGCATGATGCGTAATATATCAAAAAAAAAAAAAAAACACTAATAATTGTATTGAAGATTATATAGGTACCGTATAAAACGAACGAATGTTGTTGTATGTATCTAATTATATTTTAACCTAATCTAATCTACACACACACACACGCGTACACATAAACACACAATGTCAAGCTCAATCATATAAGCACATTTAAAAAATTATTAAATGCATAATAATTGATTCAGTTATAATAATTATTTAATCGGAGTTCAAATTTCATAATACAAACTGTATAAAACGTATGATACATATAGTACTGATGTCACTCTTAGTATACAAATTTGACAGTTTACACGGCACATACAATTTATACTTCTAAAAATGGCGAGATCTTCGGTTGCGCTTTCAATAATCTTCACAATTTCAGGTAATCATAGTTTATTGTATTCTTTTTTTTCAATAAAACTTTTGTTACTCTCATCAAATATAATACTGAAAAATGATGTTTATTTTTACTTGCCTACTTTACAATTTATAAAATTGTATATATTGGCAATCCATAAGAATTTTTAATTATGAATTTAACTATCATTTGTTTTTTTTTCCAACAAATTGTTATTATCACACATTTGAAATTGAAACACATACTAGTAAAAATACAAGTAAATTATGACTAAGTAAAAATTATGGTGAACCTCGTTTCAAATTGTATAGCTTTTATGTGAACCAATCAAATTGTATCCAAAGTCCACATAACAACAAACAAGTTTTCGAACATTTTAAACAGTTAAAATAGCTCAAAAATGGCCAAAATATTTTGAAAATTGTATTATTTAGTAAAAATTTCAGATCTCAACGATTATTTTTCACCGAATCACAACGATAAAGCATTGCTTACGAAAAAACGATTCTGAGCGGAGTTTAGTTGATAGTGATGCTTTGTCAATAATATATATGTCATACTATAGTAAAATAATTAAAAATCTTTATATATTTTTTTTATAATATTTGTTTAATTTCGTACTGATTTTCCCAGTTTTCCTACGTTTTTCCGGGTTTTTCTCATTTGCTGAGAAAACTCTTGGAGAAATCTAAAAATCACCTAACTTTAGGGAGGTAATTTTTCAACCTTCCCAGTCAAATTTCCTTTCAGAAGAATTGCATTATTATAAAATCAGAGCCGAAATGCAAGTAAAAAAGGTGTTCACAGGAAAAAAGAAGGCCGTAATATATTTTAACTAATACTTACATTTATTATAGTTTCCTGATTTTCCTCCGTTTGAGATTCGGAGTGTAGCGAAGAAAGTATTGGTTTTACTAAGACGTTTATTTTTTTTTTTATACTGTGTACAAAAATTCTAACAGAAATCTTGCTCAGACATATACGCGTGGCACTATTTCTGAAAGGGAATGTTGTCTAGATGGTACTTTTGAGAAGTAATTTTCTGATTTTCAAAGTGGTTTTCATAATATCTGGGAAATACCAGGATAAAACGTAAGAAAATCGGGAAATGTACGAAAATAATACTTTTATTATTTTTCAATATTGTTATTTATAATTCAAGTAAAAATATTCGTTGAAACTTGAAATCTATCAGCAATTTTGCGCCGATTTACAATGATAGCACTTTTTCTAAAAGAAAATCTGACTAGGGAGATGCTTTGAAAAGGTCATTTTTCGATTTTTCCAAGAGTTTTTCCGGCAAATGTAAAAAGCGGGAAAATTGGTACAATATTAAACAATTATTATTTAAGAAAATGTATGATGCCTATTTAATTAGTTTACCATAATACGACATATATATTGTTGAGAAAACATCGAGAAATTTACGAAAATAATGGTTTTATTATTTTCAATTTTCTTATTTGTTGAAATTCAGTTATAATTATTGTAGAGATCCAAAATTTTTTCTTACGTTTTTTCTAGATATTATGAAAACTGCTCGGAAAATCAAAAAATGACTTCCCAAAAGTAACATCTAGACCAGGGTGGTCCAATCTTTTGTAGTTGGCGGGCCAATTTACACTTTCATAAAAACACTGGGGGCCACGAAAAAAAAAATTAAAAATAGTGATATTATTATTAATATTTCATTTTATATAAAGCATATTATAGATTAATATTAACAACAAATTGAATAGTATAAACAGTATAAACTATAAAATGTAAAATTCAAACGATCATGTTACGATTTTATTATAATATTATTGTGATTTAATTATAGGAGGCTAAAAAAAAGGCTTTGAGAGCCACATGCGGCCCACAGATCGCCGGTTGTACCACCCTAATCTAGACAATATTTCCTTTCTGAAATGGTGCCGTATATATCAGATCAAGATTTCTGGTAGAATTTTTGTACACGATGTAAAAAAAAAATCATCATCATCATCATCATAGTATAACCAATACATTCCGATTCATCCGTTTTTTTCTCTAATCATTTCTACTATAATCAAAAGTACAAAAAAGAGAATGATATACATGCACCAATTAATATTAAACGAAATTCTGGTCAAAACATCATAGGAAAATGTGTTATTAATAAAAGTACAAAAATATAAATTTAAAAGCATAAGCCTTAGACTACTTGCCCACAACCTGACTACAAGAAGCAGGCCTTTGTCTTCTAGGATATTAAACTATATGCTAGTACGCCCCTGCAGTGATAAAATCAGTATCTTAAAATAGAAGGCATGGAAAAATGAGAGCATTTTAACTAACCAAAAAAGTGATTTTCTGAGAATAAATAACGCATCTTAGTAAAACTTATAATTTCTTCACTACACTAAAATGTTAAAACTGTATGAAAGGTATGAGGGTTCTCACACAATATTTGCCTAACAAATTATTAATTTAATTTTAAGTTTTTTTTCAAGTTAGTCAAATTTTAGAACACAAAAAAATTCATAAATAAAATACCCATATAGAACAACCACTTAATTTTTCTACTAAACATACAAAATAAAATAATTAAAGATATTTTCATAAATTTGTCTATAATAATATTACTATAATTTATAAGGTACATACTACATATATAAACATGTATTTTGAACTCTTTAATTATAAAATCATCATAATTGACTAGTTAGTTTATGTTAAGTTTAATCAATTCCAACAATTTACATTTTATTATAATTTGTGTTTTATAATATTCTTTGTTGATATCAGTTATAGTTGTAAACTGCCAAAATACAATTTTCCCCATGAATTCACAATTATGTACAGATTTAAGAGGATCATGTTCTAAAGACAAAGATTGTTGTACCCACTTCTGTGCAAAAACATTTTTTTTGTTTAATGGAATTTGCAGTGATCCAAAAACCCTAGTAAAAACTAAACGATTTGAAACAAACGGTAATTATATTAAAAAATTATAAATTACTTTTGAATACAAAAAATATGAAAATTGCATTTAAATTTGTTTCCCTATATGTATAGCTATTTATTATGGATCGTGTGCATATAACAACAATACTAGTATAATAGAATCCAATGAGTTATTTAAACACTTCGGAGTAAGTGTAGCACATAAGACATTAGCCCCATATACAAAAGTCATGGTGGAATATGAGAATAAAAATATAATTGCTACCATCAATAACCGAATTCCAGAGAATAGTCAAACACTTTTGCAATTATCAGATATAGCGGCAAAAGCATTGGGAATTCGTAATGGAGGAAATGTGGATTGCAATTTTATTGTGGAAAATAAATTTTTCATGTCTAGATTAATATATGGCATAATGGCTTACATAGATTTTTAAATGTAAGAAGTGTACTTGCATTGTGGATTTCAAATACTGGGATATATGATTTAAAAAATATATAAATTTATAACCTACCTAAAAAATGTATAAAAATGTATTTTTTTTTTTTTTCTATAAATTTAAATTTATATTAAGTATATTAAGTTTAAATATGGAAAATAAATATTTCACTGGAAATGAATCTGTTAAGGTGATACATATATTAAAATATTTTATCCTCAAATTAATATTATGTAAATTGCATGTATTATTTGTGTTTAATGTGTAGATATTATCAATATTAATAATAATATTAAATTCATTATAAATTCAAGAATTATTTTTATTTTTTACTATAAATATTTTAATTAAAATTCTTACTTGAAAATAGTGAAATACTAAATACTTGAATGAATACAGTATTGAAATAGCTTCTTTTTTATTTTTATTTTGGGTGAAACTGGTATAAAAAAAAAAAAAGACACACATCATATAGGTAGTAAACCAGTACACTCCTCTCTGCACCCAGAGTCTAAAATCAAATTTTATATACATATAATATATATTTTATATTTATTTACTAACTACCGTAATGGTCTGCCAGTCTTATGAAAAATATTTTAGATTCTGAATGAAGCGTAGAAACTTATGGTTTTACAATGATGTTTATTTTTTTTTGTTCCGTGGACAACTTTTCTACCAGCAATTTTGTTCTAATTTATGTTTCTAAAAGGAAATCTGGGGAGGTACTTAAAAGAGGTCGTTTTACGATTTTCTCCAAAGTTTTCTCAACAAATGTGACTAACCGAAAAAAAACGTAGGGAAAACGGGATACATTTTAATTTTGGAATTGAAATAATTGGAATTTTACTATAATATGACATATATATTTTTGACAAAGCAGCACTATCAACTGAACTCCGCTCAGAGTCGTTTTTTCGTTAGCAATGGTTTATCGTTGCTCATAGGTGTACATTAAATTACTTATTACAGTGGCTGCACCTGACCCCATTATCCTAGGACGTTTTTTTCAAATTATATTTTAATACAAATATAAATACATCTATTCAGAAAGTTTTAAGAAACAAAATGTCTATAAATAGCTAAAAAAACAACTCAAATGTTTTGAAAATTTTATCACGTCTAGAAAAAGTGAGTATACATTTTCTTTCAAAGTTTAAAATCTTTACGAATATTTTAATCTGAATTACAACGAAAAAACAAAATTGAAAATGATAAAAACATTATTTTCATAAAATTTCCCCTTATGTCTACGTTTTTTTTTCGGTTATACAATTACAGCTATATTTATTTTAAGTCATAAAATCATGTTTCCCATATACGGGACAGACTAACATATATAGGTAATTGACAAACTAACGATTTTCACTAGATATATTGTACTTTACCCCTATGTGGGATTAATAATAGTAATAATTATTAAATAGGTATACTAAATACCTAGGGAATACATTTTTTATATTTAGTAGAAAATTTGTATAAATTTTCTGGGAGTGGGTTGTTAAATAACTTACCATACATATAATTATAGGCGTCGGCGCCACTGGTTATGTTCAATTATTAATAAAACTACTGATAAAATAAAAAAATGAATAACTTACTCACAAATTAGATTAAAAATGCAATACAAAAAGTTTCTTGTCGTTATCTATTTATGGTAGAAAACCAAAGTCGTATAAATTTAAAATAATGAAATTGTTGTGCAGTAATTTGAAAACAATTGTAAATTTCGTCTTTTATAGTTTTTCCCAATTATTATGAAAAATACTTTTGACATCGAAAAACTACTTTGTCAGTCGCGTTATAAAGGAAAAAATTAATCTCTTATTATTTTTCGATTGAAGTTATATTTCTAATAGAAAACTTAGGTATAACAGAACGAAAACAATGGAAACTAACATTTCGTATTTTAAATTCAAAATGACAATTTTTGTAAATCTAAGCATTTTGAAGTTTTTTTTCTAACTTCTAAGGGAAGTTTAAGAAACTTTTTTGAAAGTATCATCAAATTAAGCAAGCAAACACACATTTTAAAAACAAAATCTCAAAAAATTGCTTAGAAACTAAACTACATTTAAGTATATTACCTACAGTTAGGTATACTTTTAATAGATAGGTATCATGAATGTAGACACATATAAAAATCTAATATGAATACGAAACCATTGGGTGTAAACAAGTGTATAAATAAAAATTAAATAGTAAAATAATTTAAATATAATTGTTATAAATATAAATTAAGTATAAATAATTATCAAAAATATTCTAAAATATTACAATTAATAAAAAAAAAAGCATGAATCATAAAATAATTTTATTATACTTTTTAGACAATATAAAATTGGGTACATAAATATAAATTTAATTTGTTAGTAAATAAAAAAATATTAGAATCAATAATATAATATAATAACTGTGCCATCCAAAAATCAGCAAAACAATGAAGTTTTTGATAAGCTGTTGAATACTAAAATATCTAGATTGCATTGAATAATAGAATATGATATTTTGAAACACCATGAGAACAATTGATAAAATTTAAGGATGGATCCGATGGAAAATTCACTGACAACACTGAATTTTGGAACAAGATTCAACAAACAAAAATTATCAAAATGTTAAGTTTTGGAATGAGTATTATCGTTTTGATTGGACAGTGCTGAATTTTGGAAGAAAACCTAATGCAATCTACATATTTCAATATATGAGTAAAATATATTTCATAACTATTTGCATGTTTCAAATTTTGAGCAGAGTGAGATAGTATTACAGAATAAATTTGTGACAGAAAAATTAAATTGTAAATAGATAATAGACTAAACACAAAAGACATTATAGAGATTATATTTTTATTTTCTCAGTAAAAAAAAATAAAATCCTATGAAATATTCTCAAAACAGGATAAAAATATTATTGTTAAGCTCTACTCAAAATTGATTTTATGAGATTATGTTTGCATTTAGATTTAAAATTAAAATTTATAACAGTGTGTTCCAACAGGTTTATAAATTAACCTGTAAACTATGAAAAGTTGGGACCATAATGATTGTATTATGTTGAGGTAAATAATAAAAAATATAATATAAAATACATAAATAATAAACAAAAAAAAAAATATATATATATATATAAGCAATTATAGCACCAAATTTAAAAAAAAAAAGTTGATTTTAAGCTTTTATATTTTAAATAATTTAAATTGTTCATTGAATTTTTAAATTCTCTATCTCCGGTGTAGTTGTTTGAGAGGCTCTTCTTTTAGGCACAATACCATTTATTTTCATATAATCCATAAATTGTTTAGGCACTTCAGCCAATACATCTTTTGCTAACTGTAAATGGGCTATATTAGGGTCAAGATTATGATAGCTATTGAATGCAACAAATTGCACAATGTCCCTTGCTGCATAGATTCCATTATATTTCAATCCTCCTTTATCAGCATCCAACTCCTCCATTGCATCAAATTCTGCATTCCCAATTCCCACAATAATAATAGAAATTGGTAATGAAGATGACAAAATAATTGCCTAAAAAGATAAATAGATGAAAAATATGTATTATTTTATAAATTAATATTTTTGTTTGGTTGTTTCCTACTAAACATACTTACCAGTTTTTTCAACTTAACTAAATCTAATTGTATTTATTTGAGGTTTACTCAAGATCAATAAGTACTTAATTTCTCTCAAGTACTAGTGCAACATATCTCAAACTATGGGTTGCGGCCTACTGGTGAGTCCCTAGTTAATTTTTGGTGAGTCGTGAAAGTTGTTTTGAAGTATATAGACTTCAAGGAATTTATGTTTTTAGATTCTGAGTGGAGCAAAGAATGTATTATTTTTTTTTATTATTATTATTTGTTTTATCCGTGAACAACTTTTCAATCTGCAATTTTACTGAAATTTTCAAGTGTAGCATTTTTTATGTAAAGAAATCTGATTGGGGTGATACTTTACAGAGGTCATTTTTTGATTTTCCCGAATGTTTTCATTAACTACTTTTTGTAAAGTGAAACCATGTGGGTCGTGATAAATTTTTGGGAGAAAATTTGGGTCGTAGTTCTAAAAAGATTAAGAACCACTGTACTGATACATTAAAAAAAAAAAAAAAAATGAATTATGTATTATATAAATATAAAGTTAAATTGAGTTTTCTACACAACTAGTTCAGTTTATAACAAATAGGTTAATCAACCTTTTAATTAAGTTTTGAATCTTCTTTTTATTTTGTTAATTTCTTTATATAAATTTATTTATTTGTTTTCTTATAAACTTACATAACTATTATACAGATTGTCCAACCATATTCAACAGATTTATATATGTCTGTCAATATTCAATATTTTTAAATTTTTTTATCAATTTTCTCTCAGGGGGCTATGTATGTAAGAAAAATTAAATTTGTATAATAATCCTTTAATGATTAAAAAAAAAATTAACTTTTGAACTTTAATTCAATAATTTTATTACAATACCATTCTAAAAATTATTATCTAACACATAAAAGTATGATGAATAGTTTTTTTTAAAAATGAAAACAAAATTAAATATTAACAGAGATATACACTGCCAGCCAAAAGTTTGGAAACACATACTTTGCATTGGAGAATACATATTGTTTGCTTATAATAATACAGAGTCAAGTCCACTCAAGTATCTCATGAAAAAATTGTAATACACAAGTGATAAGAACCATAGAATTTTCATTAGTCAGTTTGTTTTCATAATATTATCAAAAAATGAATGGCAATTGTGACAAACTCGTAGTGATGTGAGATATGGTGATTATCAAGCATATAAAAATATTATGGAATATCCAACACTTAAACATAAATTTAATTGATTTTAATTGTCAGTGATATTTAATCACTGACTGACGAGTAGTCGGTGTATGTGTTTATTCAGTACTGAGTTTCATCTATCACGTTTCAAAGACGGCAGAAAAGCAAGTTTCTACTTTATTTACATGGGAAACCATAAAGAAATTCCTATTGATAAAAACGGTAGTTATTTTAGCATTATATAATGAAGGTGTCTTTTACCAAAAAATTGCCAAAACTATGAAAATTTCATTGAAAGGTGTGTATTCGACAATAAATTCATTTAAAGACACTGACAGTTATCACGACCGTTCTCGGACCAGATGTCTGAAATTTGAAAAGTAACCTATTTTCAAGAAGATAAATATATAGTGTTTACCTGTAAACGGTAAATTGTAGATGGTTAACAGCTACTGAAATTCATGCCAATATTAAAAGAACCTTTGAAAAGCCAATATCACTAACAACTGTGAAAAAATAGACTAAAGGCAGCCAGACTTAAAAGACGTATTGCAGTAAAAAACCGTTGCTACATAAGAAAATAAAAAAAAAAGACTTCAATAGGTTGAAAAGCTTGAAAACTGGATGATAGATCAATGGAAAAATGTAATCTGGAGTAACGAATCAAAGTATGAAATATTTGGCTCTAGACGTAGAATTTATGTAAGAAGAAGTGCATTTGAATAAATGATACCACAGTGTGTAGTGTTTATTTTAAAGCATGTAGGTAACTCAGTTATAGCATGGGGTTGTTTTTCTGGCCGTAAGACCGGTGATATTAAGTCAAAATTGATGGTATTATGAAAAACGACCAATATAAACAAATTCTTATTCGTTATGTACTTCTCTCTGGATTCAGAAAAATTGGCTATGGTTTCGTTTTTCAACATGAAAATGACCCAAACACTTTGGCAAACACACTTCGGTCCTCTGACGCAATTATTTAGAGCGGAAAGAAATAGTTGGTGTCCTTTAAAATATAAAATGGTCACCGCAATCATCAGACCCCAACCCGTTTGAACTTTTGTGGGAAGATCTTAATTAAAAAATAAGAACATTGTGTCCAACTTTCGCTGCAGACTTATGGGAGCAATTAAAAAAGACATAGGCTTCCTTGGAACAGGATACAATAGATAAGCTGATTGAAAGAATGACATGGTTGGTGAGAGCAGTCTTTAAAAGTAAGTGTGGCTTTTTCAATGAAAAAAAAATTTAATCTTAATACGTTTTTTTTTAAAAATTTTTTGTAACGATGATGTCTGGGACACGCTGTATATATTTTTTTGTTGTTGTATTATGTCCTAAATAACTTAATTAATTTTTCAAAAAATGCATACAAATTTACACATTTACAATTACATCAGAAGTAGATCTCTTTTTAACTGTGTTTCCAAACTTTTGGTCAGCAGTGAATAAATGTATAGAACATGATGGGACCCTCTGTATTTCATATATTATACATTTTATTTTTTACATAATAATTGAAGTGTCAATTGTCATTTCAGTATTTCCCAGGACACAAATATTAGAAACTGTCTACTCAAAATTCAAATCAATAAAACAATTTTGATTTATTTGCATTAATTTATATATCAACTTTTTATTATCTCTATTCTGTTACACCCAATAACACAGTTTCCTAAATGATTGATTTATTTATATTAAAAATTTTTTAGCTAAACCAAACTAGTTTAGAAAAATGACGTTCATACCAAAATATCACTCTAAAATAATCCAAAAGAGGCAATTTTTTTTTCTCATATTTATTAAGTTAATGAAACAAACTATTTTACCTGAATGGTTTCTGGCATGTCAGTAATAACTCCGTCAGTTAAAATAAGTAAAATAAAATATTTGCTTCCATCTTGGTGACTTTGGGCTATTTTAGCCACATGATTGATAACAGGCGCAAAATTTGTAGGTCCGTATAATTGCACTTGATTAATACAAGTACGATATGCATCCAACACACCTAAACAGATTTATACATATATTTTATAAATACGATAATTAATATAAATATTATCATTAATCAATAATACATTTGATTTTGGAGTTTTAGTATATTTACCTCTTACACCAAAGCAATGTGGATTTTGGGGATTCATATTGACAAAAAATTCATGAGATACTTGTCCATGAGGCGGAATTTTAGCACCAAAACCCAACACAGCAAACTGTTTATCAGAATCATAGTCTTCAATTATAGAAACAACACTCCATATAGCTTGTTCATAGCTATTCATATTTGTAGGATCAATGAAATGTAAAGAAGTTGGTTTTGAAGGATTACCATTGGATCCTGTTTAAAAATATAATATTTTCATACAAATTAAAATATAACAAGAAATAACATCCATTAATAACTTGGAGTAATTTGAATATATTTATTCATTATTATATTTTGTTGCTTTCTTTTATCTTGTCTACCTGAGAATTTAAGCAACAAACTATGTCTGCTAAGATCTAACTCTTAATTGTGTTTTATATTACATTTAAGTTTCAGACTATAATGATCAAAATATAAATTATAAATTATTATATTTAAATAAGAGTTGAATTATTTTTAGTAAAACTCTATAAATATACAGATTATGGGTAAGATTAGGTTTACATTAGGCAATGATCAAAGAATTGTCTGGATCATAGATCAGTGATTCTCAAACTGTGGTATGCAAAATGCCGAGTGGTAGTAGCATGAAAACTTAATGAATACATAATTGCACTAATGACTACAGATAATAAAGATATCTTTATACATGACCTTATTATATACACTCCTTCACACAGCTAGTATATACACTAATTCAAATTACAAATGAAAGTTAAACACATAATATAAATAAAAACTTAATTTTAAATCATAAACAGTCAAACATCATCAAGTTCCTGTTTGAACATTTTATATTTATTTCTTTGATATCAATTTCTTAATATACTACTTCCTTATTTTTTATTTAATAGTTTATAATGTTTACTTTATTTTAACTGTATATAACTGTAGTATTACTGTTTCACATTATTTTTTTACCTATACTTTGTGTTATACAACAGTACTTAATCCAAAAACATAATATGTCTTCCTCATATTTTGCATTATACAAAGGTTTTTTTTTATAGAAATCATAAATTATAATTTAATGTTATTATTATAAAAAAAGATACATAATATTAGATTATATGGATACATATATTACTATATTTACAAGGAGTAAAACACTGAGTTTATTGATACTCTGTGGTAGAAATATTAAAAAAATGAGGCTGTCGCTAATGGAAAGACACCCACTAGGGTACACTTTATATTAATCTAAGAATCAGGGTATTATCTACCGCTTGATTTTCTAATAAATAGTTTAGTAACAGTATATATTAATTTAAATATATGCCAAAAAAGTTTATTTTATAAGTTATATATATTAACAAAATATCACTGTTGTATATACATAAACAATATAGAAATAATGAAATCATTTTACCTGTAAAATCAATAGCAACGGTACAAAATATTTCTGTACCTCCTTGAACGTAATCTAAAAATGTGTAGGTTGCCTGTATGTTTATATAATCCACTCGAATTTCCCCAGAATCTTTATAATCTTTTTTTTTCTCCTAAAAATATTTTATAATAATTCAACTTCCTCTAAATTATCATAATTAAAATTGCTATCAGAAAAATAACTGTTTACTTTTTTTTTTCCGTTTATACATTTAAATGCAGCATTAGGATCTAAGAGACCTTTGAGAGTGGTATGAAATTCACCAATTAGGCTATGGTCGCCACTAGAATTCCAATCAAAACAAATAAATTTTAAATCCCGCTCATAATCTCCATTACACAATGCTCGAACTGAAATATTAAACTTTTTCCAATGAGGAGTGAGTGTATCTTTAATTACCTATAAGAAAATATTAAATACAACTTTAAAAATATATTAATAATATATATATAATTATATTATTAAAATGTGTTACTTACATCAGTCTTATGTACTAATGTGTAATTTCCGGTGTCCGTAAGTTTATAGATTTCCAAAAATGGATCAGATTTACCAAAGAAATCTTTTTTGTCTAATTTAAATCCACTCATTTCTAAAATTACTTGATCTCTATCCAAACCTAATTCTTCTGCTGTTATAACTAAATAACTACTTTTTAAATTACCAGCACGATCTTTCAATTGTAACTTGTTCTAAATTTACAATAGTAATTATTTATTAATAATGAATAATAAATAATTAACAAATCTATATAAAATTTTCTGTTTATCAAAGATTATCTTACTCGTTTGTTAGCAACAAGTTGTCCTAGATTAGTCTGAATAGTTCCAAGAAAATCATGTGTCGACAAGTCTGTGTCTTTTGAGTCTGTGTCATAGATTTCAAATAATAGAGACTGTTTTTCTTCAAATTTATAGCTAATCAATACTTTGGAAACAAAATTTGGATCCTGATTATTTTTCACACTTTCAGTACGATGAAACTCCATCCATTTATTTTGACCAAATGGTTGTACATATGTTACACACATTGGATCAGATTTCGATAAAACATCTGATCCAGATAATCCTCTAAAAAACACAGTTATTTAGATACTTACTAAAATTAAAATATTTTTTTGATTATGTATTTAACACAATATTTAATTTAATATTATAGTCATGACTGGTCAAGGTATTTTGCCCTCCTAGACAAATATATTTTTAGCCGCCCATTTAGTATTAGCCACCATCATAAAAAAAATATTACACATAATTTTTTTTTCTAATGTATTGGGTCTATCCTTAGATTATAGCAGTATTGACCAATTAAGGTCCATAATTATTTATTAACTGGCCCACCAAAGTATTAAATCAAAATTGAAAAAAAAAAAATAACTTCAAATTTCAAAAATTCATATTAAAATTTAAACTAACTTAAAAGTAAAAGTTTAAATTCTTGGCCTGCCAAAAAAAAATTTTTTATGTGTAAAAAAAGATTGGTCATCAATTATACCTGAATTATAGTATTCTTTTACAATAAATATTTACTTATTATTAATTTAAAATAAGTTTTAGCATAATATTCTCAGACAAAAAAAAAAAAAAATATGTTATTATTTCTTATTATACATATGTTATGACTAAAGTTTAGATGTTAATGACTAAAATTTTATCAAAATAAGCAATTATAATTTAAATATCATAAACTATATTAAATGTACCTATTTTTTCAAACAAATAAGTGTAAAAAAAAAGGGTTAGTATTAATTCAAAAAAAATATATTATTTTAAATGTATAATTGACATGGAAAAGCCAGAGGGAACACGTCCTCTCCTTGTCCACCCAATGGACGCCTATGTTCAGAAAACTACTTGACAAATTTGTCAGCATTTTGTAAGTATATATTTAAAAAAAAAATTATTCAAGTGTAGAAAATGCGAACTGCAACAAACCACTCAATTAATAATTGAATGTTAACAAAAATAATATTCAATATTAAACATGCTGTAATCTTGTAACTCTACTCATAGGTAAAACCAATTGAATAAGTTTGAGTCCCTAGAGGAAGGACTTTTAAACACATTATTCATTTCACTTGTTTAATATTTTTTAAGTGCTTCTTCAAGTCTTTTTCTGAGTTTATAAGCGGTTTTTTGAGGATTTTAAGAGCATATAAAACCGGTGTCTGGTTATGATGATCTGTAATGTATAACCTACATACTTTTGCAACTTTTAAGCTATTATTACTTTTTTAAGAAACAATAAATATAAAACTTATCTATGATACATTTCAAAAAAATTACTTTACCATATTGCATATATATATATATATAATGCCTATGCGTATAATTTGTTTATATAGTTATCTGTTATACATACCTAAATGTTATAAAAGTACTTTATTAATATTTAAGTTTGTTTTAATAATCAATTTTATCGGGTAATGAATTATTTGGCATGTTAATTATTTTAGAAATACATTTTATTACCTGCAAGCTAAAGATAACTCAATATCGACTGATGGTGATATGGCTGTTCCAGGGGTGAAAGCCATAATGCTATTTTGATTTATCTAAACAATTGTATTATTGTATTAAATATAGTTGTGCCGGTTATAACAAATATTTATTATGTTGTTTATAAAAATGTAGGTGTATAGTTACTTACAATTGAAAATCGAGAATCCCGTTGTCAAGTTACGTCAGTAAGTATGTATACGTATAACGTATAATATAACCTAAGCAGAAACTTGGAATTGCTCTACTTAGTACTCGGCCATTCAGTGACTTCTCACACTCGGTTGTAATTATTGTTCTATTGTCCTATTCTGTGGTTGTAATTTAAAGTAATAGGTATAATTAATAAATAATTATCTTATTTGAATAATATTTAGATAAGTGATAATGATACCTGATAAGTGATAAGCATCACTAAAAAATATAGGAAAAGACAGTACTTTCTTTTTATTATTATCAGGTCTATCGAAAAACAGATATTTCGTATATAACCATTTTAATATTAAGAGGTCATCTCTCCTCTTTAGCAAATTCGTCTTTAAGTTATAAGGCTATAACCCATAATGATGGCCGTTGAGCTTTCAAGTCCTGTTGAGTTATATACTGATGTATATATAAGTATGGTGTACAATATTATTAAATGAAAACTGTAATTAAAAAAATAATAAAAGCTTTTGACATATACCTACAACAAATTAATATGATAAAATACATTATTAAATAATATAACATTTTCGGTAATTAACTAATTGCTTTTTAGCAAATTGCTTAAAATAGATTTTTCTGAGCATTTTTATTATCATTATTCATTATTATTATTTTATCGATTGTAGACAATATTACAATAGGCGCGTTGCCTAATCGGCCAAACCACGACCAAAGTGGTTTTAATTGCGTTATTGGCTGAACAGCTTTTTTTACCTTAATCATCGCCAATTGAGTAGTCGAGTAGGATAGTGCACAGCCGTTCGCTGATAAGACATTAATTTAAACGTCAAATCCACGAAGGTATTTATTTATTGTACACTCGTTTGTCTCATGTATTTCGTTTTTGCGTTGGTACTTTTTAGTTAGTTTTGAAAATAAAATAATATAGCGTTTCACTTCATTAAATTTATTTTAAATGGTGTTAATGATAAACCAATTCTTAATAACGAACAAACTACAAATGAACATTTTGCTTAAATATTTATCCTAATAAGATATGCTGCCCCCGGTCATGTTTCCCTCGTGACTAAGTACATACTACAATCCTGCAAGGGCGGACCCAGGAAGGGAGCTCCGGGAGCAAATGTCCCCCCGTTCACTCAAAATAAAAACTACCTATTCTATTTGTGTTAATTATCTATTGTAGCTTTATGTAACCTTTCCAATCATTTATTATGGCATACTAAATAAAAACAAAATATTTTTAGCATTAGTGTATACAATATTGACAATAATTATCTACACTATTTACTGTTTAGTGCATTACGTGTAATGACATAGATTATATATAATCTATTTTAATTTTCATACTGGTTTGTTCTCTATGTGGGACTATAATAAAATGATCACGCTACCACTCATTTACGAAAACCTGAATGCTCATACCTTTATTTTTATATCTACTATCAGTGGTATACCTATGTAGAAATTAATTTGAGAGGGGGTTGTAAAAAAAATGTTTGTATTTTAGTTAATACATAGATCAAATAGATTCATAAATACGCACGTGTACCGTACCAACCATTTATTTCATGGGGGGTTTGAACCTCCAAAGCATCCCTTATATACGCCACTGTCTACAATAATAACTATCACAATTACTGCATTTAACACCATCATCGCTGTTCTAATTTGTTTAAAGTTAATTTCTTTTCAAACTTTTATGAATAAGTTATATGGTTGCTAAGTAATTAAAAATACCGATAAATTATTATTTTATATTTAGCACAATACCCAAACTACTGCAGGTTTGGTCTATTTCTTCTACTAATCAGATCGAGGATTTCAATAGGGTTAAACTTTCTCCGGAGAACTTAATGTAAAAATCCGCACGTAATTTGGTCCCATAGAAGGTAGACCCGGAGTTTAGGGGGTCATATTTTGGTATATGGGTCATGGCCCTCTTTTATTATAGATATCAAACTACCTATAAATAATAATTTTTTCCAGAAATCTGTATAGAAGTTCTGAGTGTTAATAAATTATAATCACGGTTTCTGTAGATAGTTGTGCTATCAAATTAAACGGTTGCATTAACTAACGTTTGGTCATGTAGTTAGTTAAAAGTATAATTTTTGAACCAAAAGGATATTTTTTCCTCCCCCCTCTAAAAGACGAATCAAATCCACCACTGATAGACGCCATAGCGAATATACAATATTACAATGGTTAGTTTTGGTATGGTAGTTCTATAGATGATACGAGTTCAAGATTTTAATTTTCACATTTATATAGGTACCAAAAAAAAAAAATCAATGTATCATATAATTGGTCTTACATGACAATATAATTTATGGGAATTTAGTAGGTACCAACCTACCTACGAAAAAGAAGTTACTAGGTTAACATAGGTACCTAGTAATTTAACCATGGTTTGAATCACCATTAATCAAGTATACTTAATTGATGATAATACCTTCATACCAGAAAAAAGTTTAACCATATTCAGCATAATATTATTATCATTTTTTTTCATATTTAATAGGCAGATAATAAAATAGGTGAAATAATAAAATACATTATATTAATTATTTGTATGTATAAGAATTAGGGTTAAATGTGTTTTTTACTCTTTTTAGTAGTAAAAAAACAATTTTTACTCTCAAATACCACCGCTTTGATCAACAAAAACTTAAAACCTTTACGTCTGATGTCAGTTCAACTTATATTAGCTTAGAAGACTGCAGATATATTGTACAAATTTAGTAAAACAGTACAACTCAAAAGTTAATTTTGTTTCACATTAAATAAATTATAATTAAAATAATAATAATGTGAATAACAAAAATAATAATAATAATAATTCATGAAAGTTAGATGACAAAGTTTAAAATGTTTTATTTTAAACAGCTTTTTGCAAGCGGTTTGATCAACAATATTTTCATTTCGATGAATATTGAAAAGTAATAAGCCATTTAGCCTCTACTCAAAATTTTTTTTACCACAAATTACGACTTTTAATGAACCTCATGTTCAATTTTCAAGCATTTCTGTTTGGTCTAACAATTTTATCCACAGAATACCTACCAAATAAAAACTCTGTGTGTGCAACATTGTTAACATGGTAGTTATCCTATCATATTATGATATCATAACGAAAGTTACAATATTTTTATCAACTAAACAAATGTTTACATTTAAAAATATTTTACTTTCGAATTTTCTGGTGGGGCAAAAAGATAAGTTTGCACTTGCCAATTTATTGAGTAGTGGACTATACATACATTTCGGACAGTGATAATGCGCTATGGAAATTTGTCATTGGGTTTTATCTCTACCCTCTAGGAAATTGTGAACATTCAGACTGAACATCGTAATGAGTACAAACTAAATTACAGATAAAAACGAACAAAAAATTACGATTCTTCGATAGGTAATACCATTGGTTTTATAATATACTATAAATAATTTTATAGTATATTTAATATAATAAATAATATATAATATAATATTTTATAATATACTATAAATAATTTTATAGTATATTATAAAATCAATGGCAATACCTAACACTAAATTGCTTACCACGGAAGGCTATTTTAGATGGCCAAAGTTGGGGAAAATGTATTACTAGGTCTAGTGCGTATCACCGCCAACGTTTCGTGTCAAAATTCCTTTTTGCCATCCATTCCGATTGACACTTAATTTTATAAGGGTAGTTTATAGGTGATCTAAGGACAATTTCCAAAGATTGATAGTGATCGGACGAATTCCATGCTAGTTCCCTTGGAAGGGATATTACGGCGTCAAACTATGGAGGGGACTTATATGAAGCCAAATGTTTTAACGTTAAAACCACTTTCCCATCACCAAATCCCGTCGAGATATACTTAATTTAAATATCAGAAACGAGGGGGGGGGAGTAATTTTAATATGAAGAGCCCCTAATAGCTCTATATGTAATAGTGAAGATCACACTAGCGTACGTTGAAAAATAACCAAAATACGGTACTAGGTTACAAACGAAAAAAAAAACATCTCATGGCGAAATGATGTCGGCGAACCGCTGGTGGTGAAACGTTGGCAGCGATATACTGATGTACGTTTATTATTGGCAATGTACACATATTATATACACACATGTATATATTTTATAATGTATGTATATAGGGGATTGTATATATTAATATTTGGGGGTGCACAATAGTTTTCTAGGTTTTTTTTTTTATATATTTTACAGTTTTCTACTAACTTTTATTACTATTGAAATGGGCAGGTTATGTTGAAAGAACTATCGAGGGCATTATTCGAAATGTACTAAGAACCAAACTAAAAAGCATTCAAGAGCCCCAACAACGATGAATGAGTAAAGTTGTTATAGAGAATAATGATAGATACATATAGCAAGAAATCGATAATATATATAATACATAACTTTTAAATATCTTATGAAGATGGACCGTGGACGAATGGGTCCTATGAAATATAATAATTTCTCGGTGATATAGGCGTACTAGCCACGATTAATATACATCTTAATTCGTGTTACTGGCATAATACATTTTTTTGGAAGATACCTCTAACTACGATCGAGCGTTCTCAAGTTGTTTATTTGAAGGTATCATGATTGTGCGCACAGTGTGCAAATTTAATTTTAAGAACGATTCATGACAATCAAACGACACATAATAATCGTCGTGGTATATAATACGGTCTATTATTGGCATAGAGCACCTAGTACAGACCTAGACGGTTTTCTCTTTTTTCTCTTCAAATGTCCCCGCAGCCTGTATATTACAAAGACTTATTTTAAGTGCGTTTCGTATATTTTTGGGTCCGACACACGCCATAACGTTATACGCCTTTGGGAGCAAGCTGCTGCACAATATAATACGAGGACGTGTCAAGGAGCGTTTTGGCGCGTGCGGATTGTGCGAATCTCCTTGGGATAATATAATGATGTGTACGCGCAGGCACTTGTGAAGTTGTGCGCTATACACTCAGACGCACTACACACACATGCGCTCCGGAACTCTCTGTCCCTGCTGTTGACCCTCTCGGTACGCCGCCGCAGCATCCGATAATCACAAAAATTTGTCTCGCACATGCGCTTCGCGAAAATAATTTATATACATGTATACAAGGAAGCATTATTATATACATACACATATTATAATATAAAGAACACAACACACGATCCGTGTTAGCCGCCGTGTGTTTGTGCGCTGCGTTAAGAATATGACGTAAACGCCGCCGCCGCCAGTCATTTCACACGCGTACACGTCAACGTCAGCCGCCGCGTGTCGTGCCCGAACGGCGGCCGTTCGTAAAGACGAGAGACGACGCATTACGCAACGTACATTATTAGGTACCTATATTATATTATTATATACTTCTATTATTGCCTGCTATCTATGCTGCAGCCGCATATTACTAAATTATAGTCGTCTGCGGTACTATACGGCGACTGCATCGTCTCGGAACTCGCCGAATCACGTCGACACAATATTATAATATTATGTCCGTTATTATTATTATTATTATTATTGAATATAATTCGTGGGGTTTGTTTTTTTTTCCGCCGCTAGCAC
Organism: Cinara cedri; assembly: GCA_902439185.1. Taxonomy (NCBI): domain Eukaryota; kingdom Metazoa; phylum Arthropoda; class Insecta; order Hemiptera; family Aphididae; genus Cinara; species Cinara cedri. The sequence goes on along the minus strand of CABPRJ010000503.1, from coordinate 118,124 downwards.
GGCGGCGTGACGTTTCAGGCGTGGTTTAATCGATTCCCCGACGGACGACCGATGATACAGCGGCTAGTGGCTGCCTGCCTCTGGTAAGCCGCGTCCCGTTTCGTCTCCGAACTAACGGAACTGCGGTCCGAGACGTCGTTCAGTGATAATAATATTATGTATTTTACGACCGCTAAAAGGTACAGGAACAGTCGGGAAGTGCAGTGCGGCGTGCGATTGCACGCGTAACGTACAACACGAACGCGTCCGAAAGTATAGACACAGCGAGCGACGTCCGTCCGTGTTATCTCCGTTTACGCGCAACCGCTGCGCCCGACGGTCACCCCTGTTTACTACACTTCATACACGACAACGGCCGCGTACCACTTGCAGACTGTGACTCATGTTTTTCCTCCTTCCGTTCGCGACGTACTACAATCAATAACCTTATCACGCACACATTCTCGTCGCGGCGTAGCGCGTACACGCGTATGACGTGCTCACTGGTCGTTTCACTGTTCCGTATTCGCACGACCGTTCGAGTTCGACCGACTACGGCGACGAACACGACGGTCCGCAACGGCCACGATAGTTGTACTATTACGACGGTTCTCGCCTGTCGATGACAAGTTCGGGCCGCCAGACTCATCACTGTACCCAATAAAAGAAGTTGCAGACTGTAGTTCCCGGCGCGCTCTGTACAATCGTCGATGCGGATGTCTTATTGCCATTAAATTTAATGTCTGGAATAAATAAATCTATCTGTTATTTAACAAGGTGAGCTCATTTAATTAGGTATTATTATAAGCCTTTTTCATTATGTCTTCAATCAAGCACTGTAGAGATAAACAATTATGGTGTTGTCGATAAACGTATCAGCAACAGAATCAGAATCATTCCATTCGACCTCAATACTCAGTTTTGGGCTTTTGGCTCCTTTTGAAAGTAAATACTTGTTTAGTGTATACATAATGCATTTATTCTGTGGATAAAGTCTTAGATTACAATATATTAAAGAGAGTAGAGTATCTTACTCTTAATATTTCTACCCACTTTACGTACCACCGCTTTGAGCATTTATTATTTAAAATAATAATAAATATTATTATTATAATTTTTTCAAAATAAAAACCAAGTCTAAACTTTCGGTTGGAATCAAGTCAATGATCCAATTATTTATGAACATTTGAATAAAGAATTATCATATGGTTGTAAAACATTAATTATTTATTATTTGCTCATATATTAATCCATTACAAATTCACTACATTTAATATTTAGGTATCTTATTTTGAGTTTAATATTAAATTTCACTACAAGGTAAATAATAGGTATTATTGTTTTGTTGATTTTAAATGATATTGTATCTGAGATTTTAAATAAGTACCTACTTAGATTTAATTTGTTTAGTACATTTTGATTTTGAACCAATAATTTATTTAATTATGTTTTTATTCAAGAGATTTTTATTTGGATATTACATATGATAAGGTGTAATTTTGTAATAATTTTTAGTTATAGTTACCTATTTTATTAACACTAGTCAATGAATAAGCTTTTTATTCATCACTATTTATAATTATAGTACTTTTAATCAATGGTAATAATGTAACATTTAGTTACTGATCTATGTAATCAAATTTGAATTATATTTTTGGACCGTGGTTATTTTGTGTAATCCTACTAAAAATAATATTAGGAATAGGTGATCATCATATTTGCATATTTTCATAATAATCATAATCATACTTACACAAATTGCATACAATTTATATTTTATTTCTAAAATTGTTTTTCCATCAAATGTCTATTATAAGTTTCTAATATTAATTTGTGTACCTGAAGTTTAAATAGCGATACTTAGTTATATATTTTTAGTATTTTGTATTATTTGATAGAGAAAAAATAAGTCGAGGAAAAATTGTCGATATGTTGATTTTAGGAAGGCGTAAATAGTAATAACTGTAATAGCCTAGTAATTGTTTACCCTATATAGTCCTATTTACCCTGAAGTCGTGACTGGTTTGGAATAAAAGGATACACTCACCAATTTTATTTAATATAACACTGGAGAAAATAATTAGTAGTGCTCAAGATAATAACTTAAGGACTAGTATTGGTGTCACATAAATTGATGTACGGATTTTGAAGATGATCTAAACCTGATAGAATACAGCATGGAAATAGTAGTAGGTACAAAATACAAGCATACTAATAGAAAAGATAGAATAGATGGAGTAAAATAGTGTGAAGAAACACTGTTATTAACAAATCTTGAAAATTGAATCTAGAATTGATACAATTTAAGAACATGGATGATAGCAGATATAATATTCTTGTAGATTGTAAAGTCAAAAAATTAGAAGCTTAGGAAAATATGAATATCATTATGCCTATTTCTAAATATATAAAGGTTACTAATTTATTCATCCAATTAATATATGTAAGATAGAATGTTATTTCTGCTTTACAAATATAATATGTTTGTCTCAGTTTTTTTTCACCAATTAGTTTTTAATTATTTTACTTTATTTTTCTTATAAAGTGGTATTTAATTATTTGGAACAAAATATTGTTGTGGAAATGTTAATTATTAAATACTTAATAATGAATCAATAATTTATTATTTATAATACTAACTATGGATAATTGTAACAGAGAAGTTAAATTTTGTAGGAGATACAATTATTTGCCTATTTTCCTGTTCCTTTTTTTTAAACTTAAACTAAAAAGATTTTATAAAAAAAGCAAAATATGTGCAAAAAATACCCATGAAAAAATGTTAAATATCTAAAAAATGATTTAGTTTATTATTCAAAAACTTATAATGTCATTATTAATATGCAAAACTAAGATAAAGATTAAATACAAATTGCACCTCTTATCGTTAAATTAATAATAGACTGAGATAGTAAGAAATAATAACAAGTAATTAAACAAAATAATTTTTTTCTACTTTTTCATAGTCAATGTAAAATTATAATTAATTCATCTAAAAATAAAAAGAACTCGGGTTAAATTTATTTGCATTTAAAAAATTGTGTGCTATAATTTGTCTCCAGGATGAATTTATTATAGGTACCTTATATAACTAATTATAACCTTGAAATTATATAGGTAGTTATAGATAATTTACATAAATTAATTTCCTTACGAAGTTAAAAAATTTAAAAATCAATTTAAAATACCTACTTATTTTGTAATTCAAACATGTACTTTAATGTATACAACATTTACCTAAATATATTGTAGTACACAATAGTATCTTATGTTTAGTTTTTTAGCATAGACTAAAATATACTAATTGATCTTTTCTTGAACTTCTAATGTTATTTGTTAGTTACCATAACAACTACAATGTAGCCAAATTACATATGTTAGTAATAATGGCTCTCTTGTAAGAAAAACAAATTTCTACATCCACCCAGTATTGTTTTAAATATTCTAGATAATATTCCTTCACTCCAGTAGAATCCATAGTTGTAATATATCTTGTTTAGGGCCATAATAATAAAATATTATCCTCGTGCAAACAATAAGCAAAATTATTTTGTTAACATAAATACAATTTTGTCTTGTTTTAGATTTCAGAAACGGTGGGATCCGTATTTTGAAAAGCTATGATAGGCTTGAAACTGGATAATGATGACTTATCAAAGCTTTTCCCTAAATGTCGTCCAGCTTCTGTTCGATCTACAGACTTAAATTTGAATCCTCTCTGTGACGGCGACACAGACCATGATATGGATTTGATCCAGTCTAGTGAACGGCAAAGGAAGAGGTATACATTGTACATGTAGTATGTACACATATTTATTTGAGTATTATTTAAAATCAATTTTATACTATTATTCAATAGGTGTGATAATATACGTGGAAATGGCACAAGGAAACGTAGTATTCGTGGGATTAGAAAATTTCGTACTCGCAGAAGAAGTGATAGTGATGCTAGTCAAGACTCGTCATTAGAAACTAGTATTGAAGATGATGAGGAAGAAATTAATGAAAACATGGAAGAAGATGAAGATGATGAATCAGATATAAAAAATGCATCTAGTGAATCTGGTGTGATGTGTAATGTGGATGTTGGGGCTGTTAACCGAACAAGAAATTTGAATAAAGGAAATTTGACGTCACAACAATCTACATACAAATTGAGGGATTCAAGGTTTGACTTTCTTATTTATGGAAACAATAAGGAAAAAAAATTTAAATAAACGTGATTGATCTATATTTTCTAGAATAATAGAAATAGCTGGAGGTCGAGAAGTTTATAGCCAAAGTCGAAGTAAACCAGGTCGAAAAACTCGTCAAATACCATTGCCTTCAGAAGTAGATTGGATTAAATCACCTGGCCGCATATGGGAACTTCGTAATAGGTAAATAAAAAATGTATTAGTTTTTCTTTTAGAAGATATTGATTATGTTTATAATTTTTCGGTTCTCATATTACTAAGCAATTTTATTTTTACTTTACAATTTCTGTTTTTGCTGTAGAGGATTAGATGTTCCCAGTACTGAATCTTCAAGAGATATTTCAGAAACAGTGTTTTCAACCGATGTAAAATCTAATAAACAACGGCCATTATCTTTAGGTAATTAATATACAAATTATTAACTAGTAAATACATTAATTACTGAGCATATAATTTATAAAGAATTAGACGATCCAGTTTTATTTGATGATATACATAATGATGCTTGGGACAAAGTTCAACATGATTCTTCAATTGGTCACTATGGAATGCATCATCATAAAAACACATACCAAACTATTGATTCTTGTCAACACCACTTAAATTATAAAGTATGTTTATATTTATAGTTTATCTTTAATTTGTAGTAAGTATTGTACTACTATTTACCAATTTCTCTCTTAGGCTAATCAAAATGGAGAAATAAATTTGATTGGAAATAGTAATCGATCTGAAATAACCAATATTGATAATACAGATGGATTAGTTAGATCTCAGTGTGAAGTTCAGACAAATGATTTCAATGGATCACCAAAACAGTTTAGAGAGGAAGAACAATCAATGCCTTCTTTATTATCATCTCCTACATTATACATGCCTCGGCCAGGATTTCCTCAAGTATATAGTTTCAAAAATTATTATAATAACAATAGTAATGTATTTACTACTTTTAGTTATAATTTTAAATATTTTACAGAGGGTGGTCCAAGATGATTCTAGGTCTTCCAGTCCATCTCCACCAATGAATTTTGATTATTTATATGAGTTTTCAGAGACCAGAAAAGTTTTAGAAGAATTTTTTAAGTCTGGAACTGAAAATCAGGACAGTCAACAGTTACAATTCCAGGTATATTTAATATTATTTATAATTGATAAAAATTAATATTTGAAATATATGCAATATTCAGTATTAGAATTTATATTATTAATAAGTATTAAAAACAATACATTTTTTTAATTAACCTTTACAACACACTATTTCCGAATTATCTATGTCCCAATCATGCGTGCAGGGTTAAAATTGTTTAATATAAAATGTAAATAGTTATATATATTTATTTTATTTAATTAGATTTGTATACTACATTTAGGATATTTTATTACAATAAATTGTAACCGTATCACATCTGTTTTTTAGGATTTAGAGTATGAATTACGAAGAAGAATACCATATAAGAATGCAGTGTCTGAACAAGGTGATACTTATGGTGGTATGCATCTGTCTAATGAAGATATACATAAAAGTTCACAGTTATCTCCACATAAACACGATTCATCATCAGATGTATCTCGATGCTTAGCTGGTGTTAATCAAGTATCTACTGAAATTTAATAATTGTATTTATGTGAAAATATTATTTTATGATAAATGTTTATTTAGAATTGTGCTGGGAGGTATAATCGCAATGTGACTTTATCACCGGAAGTAACAGACTGTGAGGATGCTGGTATGGATAGTGATGGGGAATCTTCATCTATGGTTGATAGTCAACATTTAATTCCACTATGTGGTGTAACATCTATCACTATGCCAGTTTTAGAAGATGGATTATCTAGTGGTCATACAAGTGACACAGATAACAACAATCCAACTGTAAATAAATCTGTGTTATATATTTTTATAATTATTTATAACACAAAATTATTTATTCAGGTATTACTAATGAAAAGGCAAATTAGTGAGATTGAAAGAGAAATAATTGAGCGTACAAATAGAGTCAGTAAATGTGATAGCAATGATACAAATGCTAGTGATGTACATTCTAACAGTCATGAGTCTGGAATACAGTTATTAGATTCATTAGGTTTGTTTTAAAATAACTTACGTACTCAAGTAATAAGTTTTTGGAATTTTTAATTTATTTAGATGCTCTTAATAATACAATTTACAGATTTATATTTCAAGTTAATATATCAAATATTTTTTTTTCATAATATGTAAAATAATTTAGTATCTGTGATTTCCTTATTTTCAGTGAGATCTGATGAGAGTAGAACACCTCCACCACCAGCACCAACAGCACATCGTACTGCAAATGAATCTGCTGATTTGGTTGAGGCTGCTATTCATGAAATAAGATCTAGTCTTAGACAAACAAAGCCCTTAAAAACGACTAATGTTGATGATGACATATCTCCAGGTTGCAGTCCTAGTAAAGATAGTACAAACTCTAATACTGCTAAAACTGAAGATTTGCCTATTTGGGTACCAAGGTAAAAGTTATAAACAGAGTTTTTCATATTAATAATTCAGAACCATAAAGAATATTTTTAACTAATAATAGAAAGCTATAATTTAATTTTAATATGAATATATTTTTCTTTTGATTATTAGACATAGGGGAACCGGTTCTGGACCCAGTGGCGATGAAGGTATTTAAAATTTTTTTTTAAAATTTTCTTTAGACTTTTATATTTATAAATTGTTATTATTTAATATGCTTTATAATTAGAAGAAGCAGATACAGATTTAGAAACTGATAGACTTTTAGGACAACAAAGAACTGATGATACTGGATTTTTTGATGAGAAAACTGTAAGTTTAAAATTTATCTAATAATTATTTTCCTTATACTTTGATAACCCCTAGTGGTTTTATAGTATTTACTCAACTGGCGTATTTTGTTTGAGCAATTGTTACATATGTTTTCTACCCAGTCGGTCAATTATTACAATTTTTTTTCTAATTCTTGTAATAAAATTGATTAAACTAGAAAAAAAAAATTAGTTTTGTATGAAATATCACCACAGGACTGGAAGAAGTCAAAAACACGGTCTTTATTACCGTTTAGTTTGACGTCGTCATCAAGCAATACGTCCTCACATCCTGCACCCGTAGAACCGGCTGCTAATATTGAAAAACCATTCATCGTACCCCAAACCCTTAACCCTGCAAAAAAGGTTTGCCTATGTGCTTTCATGTTTAATTTAGATATTTTTGATTGTGTTTATTATTTTTGTTTATAATTAGTGTATCAGTTTATCACTATTAAAATTTGTTTGTATATTATTTGCATTATGTAACTTTGGTTTTTGATTTAAATTAGTAAATTTCTTACAGCAGGTGATGATTCTATTTTAATTACTACTTTAATAATTTATGTATTTATATTGATATTCATTTAAATTATTTTTTAATTTGATATTGAGTGGTATAACTATCTTACATACTTATTCCATGCTAGTTTGATTTGGGTTCTAAAATAATTTCAAATAGAAAATAACCTAAACATGATATGCATAATAATTAAATATTTATTTTAAAGTAGCCTGATTACGTGCTGGACGACATTGTTGTTAAACATAGATCCATTAAGTGGTAAACATGAAAGTGGGGCAAGGGTTTTCACCCTCTTATTTTAAACTGTTATAATTTGTTCAACATTTTTACTATGTATAGAAAGGGCTAATATAATTAGTGAAAGTTTCAAATCTCTGCGATAATAATTATATCTGAATTTCAACTAAAACAAAATTAAAAATAATAGAAACCGTTGTTTTAATTATGTTTCAGTCAAATCAATTTATAAAATTTGTCATTCGCGACTGAAACATTTTAGAACAATAATTATTTTTTAAATTATTTATTTATTATTTAAAAGTATAGAATTGATAGTATTATATTACCCAAATGTTTTGAGTGTATTCAAAATTAATTTTGAAAAGTATTATTGCATTAGTGCATTAGCTGTACAGAATTTAAATAATGCAATTTCAAATTCAGTTGTAAAATCACTTGTTGTTTGGACTTGTAAAACCACATATTAACTATATTATATTTGCTTGAACATATTTGAATGAATGCTTGATAAATTTATACCCTTACAATTTTATGTAGAATTATTAAACTTTATTGCAGTGTTTTTAATTATTAATTAAAGTAAATTTGTTTAAATTGATGTTATACATATTTTAATTCTGACTATATTTTTTTTCTGTAGGATAAAGATGGCACTAAAAAGAAAGCTCGCAATAAAGAAGGTCAGTCAAATTTTAATGATAATATGATATTTAATATTTAAATTGTACAAAAGTTGATAAATGCTAACATTTTATTGTGCCGCTTGAAATATTGAGAAGCAATTTTCAGCAGTATTCAATAATTATTATTTTTTTTTATTGCTAAAAGTGATATATTATAAAACAATTTAAAAAAAAAAATTGCTTTGCAACTAAAGAAAATAACTTAAAATGAAAGTTACAAATATCAAATGCTTTTACTTTACACTCGCTATCAGCTTGCCTGTTAGCAGTAAAGTACTTTTGAGTTTAATAGTTCAAGTCAGTACAAATTTCTATACTATATATATACATATATATATATATATACATATATATACATATATATAACAAAATTATACTAAAAGCACATCATAACCAATCTGTGAACATTCCTACCGATTTGTTTTGATTACATTTCTGTGTATATATAGTATATACTATTTTTGTATCTTAACAGCTTTATTTTGTTTTTATTATTCCGTTAGGAATACCTCAACACCAGACAGGTATGCTTTGATGATAATATACAATTATTGTCTTTTAACTTGCACGATTTTAACATTGTTTGCACATTATGATATATTGCATATTATATTATAATAAATAAATAAATAATCCTTGAATAATTGTGTACATTGTAAACACATATATTTTATATAGTTATGTGATTATCATTTTTTAATTAGTTATTACTATTATTTTTTTTTTTTCATTGATTTTAAAGTTCTTATTTTATTTATTATAATATCTTCTATTCATTTTTTTGTTTCAAACAATATCTTATTTTTGGGTTCAGATTTACCTAATTTAAGTTAATAATTACATAATTTTTCTATCACATTTTGATGAACATGTATAGCACGTTTAAAAAAAAAATTATTACAAGTATAATGTTATTTGTATTATGTGTACCTAGCTGTTGTGTGTTAAATTAAAAATGTTTATAAGCATCTAATGAAAAACAACCCCTTTTAATAGTTATTTAAAATGTGTTGTGTTGTAGCATTCTTATTAGTTACTTTTCAAAAGATTTGACTATTTTTTAAACTATGAGAAGTTTTATTTATTGTATTTAATTATAATTGCCAACATGTATCCCTTTGTAGTATTATTTTCTATAATTGTATATAGTTTTTTTAATTTAATTTTTTTTTTTTTTCGTTAAATTTATTATCCTAACACTAACATATTGCTTTTTATATTTTTTATCAACTGCACAACACGGAATTAATACAATATTGCACTTGATTGCACGGTAAGTTCAATGATACACACAACTTCTCTAATCAATATTTAATACTCGCTTTAAATATTAATGTGGTGACTTTTTTTTAAACATTAATTTTAAAGTAATTGTATTTACATATATAATGTATACGGTGTTTTTGCATATATTTTTTGAACAATCTCATATTATTAAGTGGAATCAAAACCTAATTTATGTTTTGCAATTAAGGAATTTTTAATGTTACAGGCAATAGAACACTGGTAGGTGATTTGATTGATTACTAAACTGAATTTATTACAAAACTAAGTATATTTCAGAAGTTCTTATCTCAAAAATAACATCAAAATCAATATAGACTTATAATTTTTGTTATATCAAATTGATTAGGTGTTTGTTATAGTTTCTTCATTTTATATTTAGATAATAAGCTTGAGCTGAGTTGGCTACTATACAGGCATTTATTATTCATAATTTATAGATTTCCACAATTACACACAATCCTTCCACATTTTTTCTATTCAATAATATTTCATATGCTGTTAAATTCTTTTAATATCGTTATTTGAAGTATAGTGTAGTTAATTTAAGTAATGAGACTTGTCTTTCTAGTGTTGTCCCTTGTCTGCATACTAACATTTTGGCTAATATGTCAAGTGTTATAAAAGTCATGGTTATACAAATTACTTCTTAATTCTTTCACATAGTTGTTAAGTACAATAGATTTTTATACCAAAATAATTATTTTTGTGTATTGTGGAAATATTTTTCAACGTCTAGGCGTATTAAATATTTGTCTAGATAAATCTTTGTAAGAATATCTGTGACAATCTAATCTTTTATTAGTTAGTAGCAATGAATAAATATTGACTATAGTATCTATATTTAAAAAGATGATATTATAACTTACTTACCTAGTGTTATATCATTTTTCACTCAGTCTATAATTACAAATATTTAACTGGTTTTTTTTTTTTTTGTTATGATTTAACTCTAAAATTGAATTAATTTTAATTGTTACTCAATCCATTCATGAAAGGTGTGGAGTACATTTAGTGTAATAGCTTATTGAAATTTCTGAAGGCTATCATATTAAATTTACAATAATTTTATTTCAACACAATAGTTCATTAATTATATTTTATTAAATTTTTATACATACATATATATATTTGTAATGTGATTTTTATGAGAAATTACTTTTATATTATATAATTTTTATAACTTCCCATCTTATGACACATGACTTTCTATCACTTGACATAGAATCAAAATTGTTATATTATACAGCTTTTGTGATTCTAGATTTTGAACAGAGTAAGGAATGTATCAGTTTTACTATGATATGTGATGGTATACCATCTTTTTAAATGTTACATAAGCCATTGGTAACCTAAAATTGACAAATATAATAGTGGAATTTGTTTTGCAACGCATTAAAATTTGACTAAAGTAGGTATCCATTACAAATAACATTTAAAGCCTTTGAAAAACCAAATTAGGTTCTTTATTTCACTTCATAATGTGACGTTATTCCAATGTTATGAAAAAATAATGAAACATCCTGTATGTATTATGGCCTTTGGGGTGATTTTTTTAATCGTTATCCAGGGATTATCTACAATGATTTTAAGTAAAATTTGTTATTTCAATCATTATAGAATTGAAATTAACAATACTAATATTTTATAAATAACATTATAATAGTTTGAAATTTAGACTTATGGAATAGGGAAGGGTAATTTATTTCATACATCCATTTTTAGAAAATTTTCTTTTTCTCCCGTTTATATTTTAAACTGATGATTTATATATGATCTATCCAGTATTAATGTTATACATATTAAAATATTAGAAAAATAATTACCTTTCCAAATCTTGTTTTCAAAGAGGGATGGAGTTGCTATTTTATAATCATATGCTGCTTTATGTTCATGATGTAAGAAATAAGGAAAATATTGTAAATAAAAGAGATTTTATAATGAAAAAAAAAAAAACCAAAATCAATTTTATTGAAAATCTTCACGGATAATCATTGGATCATAATAAATAAAATTTAAAATATTAGAACAAAATAATCATAACTAATAATACGCATAATATTTGTTTGTATCGTAATCAATATTAGTTAATAATGTTATCATTAAGTTGCATAACTTTGAAATCTTAAACTGTAAGATAAGATTAGTAATAAATGTATGAAATTATATGAATGTTAAATCAAAATTTGAATACTCAAATTATTAACTATTAATGTAATTTAAATTTGATTTTTTATATAGTTATGATTCATGAACCTGCAGTTTTAATTGAAGGTGTTTTATTCCGAGCACGCTACTTGGGTTCCACACAATTGGCTTGTGAAGGACAACCAACAAAAAGTACAAGAATGATGCAAGCCGAAGAAGCAGTTTCTAGAATAAAAGTAGTTTATTTAGTAATGTTTTATTTTTAATCTTTTTATGTAATATATTTTGTTTTTATATTCTGTTTTCTTACATTTGGATTAATTAGGCTTTGGTAAGTTGTACATATGTAAAAAGATCAATTTTTTTTATTGATATTTTTATTATAATAATATTGTGATTTTGAAAGGCTCCAGATGGCGAGACTCAACCAAGTACTGAAGTGGATCTTTTCATTTCAACTGAAAAAATTATGGTTCTCAATACTGATTTAAAAGAAATAATGATGGATCATGCCCTCAGGACCATTTCTTACATAGCCGATATTGGTGAATTAGTTGTATTAATGGCCCGTAGACGTTGTTTCCTTACACACCAATCATCTGACTCTGCCACAGAAACTGCATTAGTGCCTTCAAATATAAATGGAATTGACAAAGCTGCCAATAACAGAACTCCTAAAATGATATGCCACGTCTTTGAAAGTGATGAAGTAAAATATATTCAATAAAATATTTAGTAATTAATACATTAGTAGTGCAACTATTTCATTATGAGATATAGGTTGTTTTTTTTTTTTTTTAATTTACCCAAGTGTAAAATATCTGATTGACACATGTTCATATTATTTATATAACAATTTTTTTTAAATTTATATTTGAGAATAACATGATACAATCATATTAATGATATATTAATTATCAGATAAAATCTATTATCCTAAATTAAAAATATGATTTTTCTATAAAACTAATAATATATAATTGTTGAAGAATTATGATTATGCATTTAATTTATTTTACACGTATATGTCACAATATTGATATTCATAACTGATTGATTTGCTTCTTATCTATTTGGAACTTTAATATAAAATGTATGACTTTCAAATTTAACTAATTATTTAAAAAAAAAATATATATAAAGTTAATTAAAATATCTTTAAATGCACGTTGCTTTTATTTTTTAAAATATACAATTGTTTTGTTTTGTGTTTAGGCTCAGTTTATTGCCCAATCTATTGGACAAGCTTTTCAAGTTGCATATATGGAGTTCTTAAAAGCAAATGGTATAGAGGATCATAGTTTTGTTAAAGAAATGGACTATCAAGAAGTATTGAATTCACAAGAAATTTTTGGAGATGAATTACAAATGTTTGCCAAAAAAGAGTTGCAAAAAGAAGTATACTACAATTGGTTTAGTTTTTATCAGTTTAACTAGAATTTGTTTTCTATATAGGTTGTAGTGCCAAAGTCTAAAGGAGAAATACTAGGTGTTGTAATTGTGGAGTCTGGTTGGGGTTCTATGTTACCGACTGTTGTGATAGCTAATTTAGCGCCTGCTGGAGCAGCTGCACGTTGTGGCCAATTGAATATCGGTGATCAAATAATTGCTATTAATGGTGTATCACTTGTTGGCCTACCTTTATCGACTTGCCAAAATTATATTAAAGTATGTTTAATATTAATTTATTTACCATCACCTAATTTTCAATATTAACTATATCATTATATTTTGTCATAATTTTTTTTAAGAATTCCAAACCTCAAACAGTGATTAAATTAACTGTTGTACCATGTGCTCCTGTAGTTGAAGTGAAAATCAAAAGACCTGATACAAAGTATCAACTGGGTTTTAGTGTACAGAATGGTGTGGTAAGCTACACAACTCCTTTTTAATAAATTGATTGATATTTAAATAAAAGTAATAAACCATTAACATTTCAATTGATTTGATTTCAATAGATATGCAGTTTACTTCGTGGTGGAATTGCAGAACGAGGTGGAGTACGAGTTGGCCATAGAATTATTGAAATAAATAATCAGAGTGTGGTGGCAGTGCCACATGAAAAAATTGTAAACTTGTTAGCAACATCAGTTGGAGAAGTAAGATTATGTTTTTTATTTTTATAACAAAATTATAGATTACTAATGGAAAATAATTTTTTACGGTTTTACTAAATTTGGTAAATTAATATTTATTTTTAAATTAGTTTATAGATTTGGCACCTTAAATAGCCATTGGGCCTTAATTTAGGTTAATCTATAATATTTTATTATTTTTAAATTAATTATTTCTCTTCTCTTCGTTTGTACAATTTTCAGAAAATGTATGCTAGTAAATGAGATAAATGTTTACTTATTACTATTGGTTGATTAAATGTATAGATTTTGTTTTATAGATTGATATTATTTACACACAATTTTATTTTAAAGTATTAGTTGCTTATATGTGCTTAAAATCTAAAATAACGGTATAATTTAATTACTTAAACAACAAATATAATGTGCTGGTTACGTTATTTTTTTTTTTATTTGTTTAGCTAACCATATTAAGACCAATACAACTTTGAATGAAAAAATTAAAAACCTATTTTTGAATTTTAGCAAATAAAATTATTTGATGTGTTTTTACCTTATAGATTTTAATGAAAACGATGCCAACATCCATGTTTCGTCTTCTCACTGGTCAAGAAACACCGGTGTTCATCTAGTCTTAAAACCAGAATTGTCTCTGTATATATAAATATACACTCATACACACATACACACACACAAACACATACATACACTTCAAGTAAAATATTTGCCATTTTGAGTTTATAAGGTTGAATGTAAAACAACTAGAGAAAAATCTATTTTTGAGATGATAGCTGTGTTGATCATTATAATGTATTGTACATAGCAATCTCTCTGAACTGAGAATACACTGCCTGGTCAGTTTATGGACTAGTAAAGGGTTTTTGCACAATTTTCATGGGCATCTTATCTCGATTTCCTTTGTAATTTTAAAAATCAAAGTTATACAAATAATAATTATATGGAATAATTTTCAAATATTTTTTTTTTTCAAAGAATGTTTTTGTTATAATTATAAATGTCTCAGTGTTTTTCAACCGTGAACTAAAGAAAAAATCTATATACAGCGGTTTACATCACTTACACATTTAAAACACAATTTATCAAACATTGCCATATCACAATTTATATTATTGTACTATACATTTGATTGTTTTCCTAAATCTAATTAAGACCCTTTATATTTTTTTGTGTATTTTATTTGTTTAAATGTTTTGTTTTTTTATTATTCAGTTTTTTTTTTTTTATTTGTTATTGTTGTTTTATTTTTATTTGTGATAATTACTTTGCTAATGTATATTACGTTGCTGTAGCATTGTATTAATTTATACTTTGAACCAACAATATTGTTAGCGAAACAACATTGTTATTCGAACAACTCAATTGTACGTATTGTACATAAAACGTGTCTATGGACACATCAGTTGTGACAATTTCTAATTCCTAATTATTCTAGTCATCGTCATGAATGAACGTGTTATGATGTAATTTTTAATCCTAATATTTATTGTGGTCATTAGACTTAAAATTTATGTATTATAACAAAACATTAAATAAAATTTAAAAAATATTTATAATATGTTTAATTTTAATAAAATGTCCTCTGTCCATGTCAATTACAGTAGTTGGAACCAATTGGATAACCATTTTTAGATGTTTCATGGAAAGTTTTGAATAAATAAAAAAGTTGGTATGGTAGATATACTCATACTTAAATTTGAACAAATTCTCCTCTAAGGCTTATAGCAATCCTTTTAGAACCATTGCCACTTCCATCTTTCCCTGTTCAATGCCACTTCCATATCCAGTAATGAATTGATTTCCTTCATGGTTTTCTTAACTATATCATACCATCTCTGCTGAGGTCTACCTCTTGGTCTTTTTCCCATGACTTTCTTAATGAGTGATCCCTCTGTTCGCCAAATGTGTTTCACCCATTCCAGCCTTTTTCTGGCTAAGAAAAGGCATAGTCTCTGCTTACTGTACAGCTGTTGCAAGTTTTCAATTTTTTTTCTTTGGAAACTTCCTAAGTCAATATTATATACACCAGTCCATATACTTTCCTGAGTATTTTCCTCTCAAAACTCTAGTCTTTCTTCATCTCCTTGAATGCTAGACCACGTCTCGCATGCATACATTACTATGGGTCTCAGGTACGTACAATAGAGGCGTTCCTTTTTTGTTTTTTTTCGTTTATGTTAATTCCTATGTACTTACCCAAGTCACCTACCTGCTTGAAAGTGAGTTCTTTGATGCATAGATTATCCTTTACAGTTGTATTCCTATTCATAACTACATATTTTGTCTTGTTTTCGTTTATCACTATCCCCATAATGCAGCTAAATTTTATTAGCTTTCTTACACTCTCCTCAACATCATTTATGCACTTTCCTAGTAAAATAATATAGAACAAATTGTCAAAATTATAATAAACAATTTCCATAGTTTTCTGTCAAATATCCCATTGCATCCAACTTTTCCTATACTACAACAAAACGTTAAGACATTTGAAAGATTTATAATTTTCCGTTTACATTTATATGATAATATAGAATAAAAAGTAAAAAGCTTAGATACATTTAATCACTAATTTGCTCTAACCATAATATTGCCAATATTAATTATTTCAAAAAAGTTAATCCCGAGCATGCATAATCTCCCACACATAATACATTACTTTTTGTGCATGTGAAATTATATAGTTTATTGCTGCGGCCATCACTTGTCCTTACTCAAAATATGTTTGTGAGACTATTGTTTTTGATGATGTTTGCTTTCCTGGGAATAGTGCATTTTGGTAAACACTAAACCTGTCATTATTGTATAGTTAGAATTATTGGTAGGTACACCACAGGTGTTATTATTGTAAACACTGGCAGATCAAGAATTTTGGTTAGAACAAGAGAAGAGAGGAGGAGCAAACTAAAATAATTTTTTTTTTCAATCTGAGCAACTTTTTTACCAAAAATTTTGCTTCAATCATAAATCAATTAAAGCTTTTTTTTTTTTTGAACTATAGATCTGTTAGGTGCATTAATAAAGTAATTTTTTGATTTACCTTGTAGTTTCTTAATGATCGAGGAAAACTGGAAGGTTTTTAAAAATGGATTCATTATAATTTATTTTCGATTTTGTTGTAATTTGGTTAAAAATAATCGCAGTCCTAAAATTTTTACTAGTCATTTTTAAATATAGGAAATTTAATTTCAAAAATTATGTTGATTTTTGAGCTATACATAACCATTTAAAATTGTCAAGTTATCAATGGATGATTATATTTATATGTAATATTAAGTGAGCTGGAATATAAAAAGGAGTTTGGTTCCTGGTATTGTATGAGGGAACTTTAAAAGACACACTAGAGGGAAGATTGGGAGCATCAAGTAAATTGTTGAGAACATAAAAAAACTGAAGGCTCGCCTCGTTCCTGTGCGAAGACAGGGAAGGTAATTTCAGGATATCAGAAATTAAAGAGTAGTCATGATTAGGAGATGGCAAATTAAGTTTGAATGTAATATATGATTAGAACCTGTGTTGAAGATTCTCGACTCGTATTTGAACCTTAGCAAGGTAAGGATGCCAAATAATAGCACCATACTCTACTTGGCTGGACAAGAGCACAATACAAAGAACAAAGAGAATTAGTTGACTTGAAAAGCTTGGTGTTACGCTCAACAAAACCTAAGACCTTTAGTGTTCTACTAGTGATAACATCAATATGATGGCTAAAAGAGAAAGAGCAGGAGTAGTGAATACCAAGGTCTTAAATAATGGAAACACACTTTAGCTGTATACTATTAAGAGTGTATGAATAATACATAGGGTTTTTTGACCTAGTGAAGGTAATCACTTTGTATTTGTCAAAATTGAGAAAAGAGGACTAGTTGGGAAACCCACAAATCGAATTGGTTGAGTTCGCCTTGTAGTATAAGGTAGTCAGCAGGAGTTTTGATTTTATAGAATATTTTTATATCATCGGCATAGTAGGAATTGAGCTTTATTCAAATGACTAGAGATGGAGTTAAAACAAGAGGGAAAACAAAAAAGGATTTAGATGACTACCCTGTGGTATAGCAAAGGTTACATTGATATGAAATTTCTAATATGTATTATACTTCAAATTTGACAAGTATGGTATTTTAAAGAAATATTTAAAAATTAGAATTATAATAAATAAATTGTAATAAATAATACAAAACATTGTATTTGTTCAACACATTTGAATAAAGGATTTAAAGATAAATTTGTTTAATTTAAAATTCAAGTAACTATGTGACATAAATATAGATGGATTTTTATTTAAACAGGAATAATTTTAATCTAGACATTTTTAACCATGCAATGAAGGTACTAAGTACTAAGTTACCAATATATTTTAGTTTCAGTCATTATGTATAAATAACATAGCCAGGTTCAATAACTATTGTTAAATAAATGTTTTAAACAATGTTAGTAAACAATTTGTTAAATTTTTCAAACATCAAATTAAATAAAGTAGGTTCACCATAATCACATTATATACTCAATAAAAACGACAGTAGTATAAAAATTGCTTCTTCACATTAAATTCCAAACTTATAGTTTATACCTCCTAATAACAAAATTATACATTTTTGAAAGATATCTTCTTTATCAATAAGACTGTTTAAGATGTGTTAACATTAAACAATATTAAAAGCTAAAGAAAACAATATTACTCAATTTATAGATTCAATGCTCATTTTAGTTTGTTTTAGAAAAAAAAATCGAAGGTGAATAAAATTGTGTTTAAAAACTTTTCAAAGAAGAAATCATTGTTTAGGATAAATTTAATATTAATTAAATAAGTAAGTTTTCTCAAGAATAGGTAAGTCTTAAATAAATGTTTTATTCATACATGAATAATAAATCTCAGCAGTATAATAAATAATAATCATATATATATGATCATATATATATAATCATATATATATAAAAAAAAAACATTTAATGTAAAAGATTACGGACAAAATTTAAATAAAGACATAACTGATTGAAGCATTACAACATTAGAATGAGAATACAATATAATAATATGTATATGTATTTATATTTTTATAAATATAATTTTTACTAGTATTCACTGATGACTTTAAGTTCTATAATTCATTCAGTGGAATAAGCTAGTAAAACTTCCTACCCTTTCAAGTTTTCATTGGATTACATACCATCTTGGTAATAAAATTTGTTAACAAATATTCCTTCATTACCATTGTCTATAATTATTAATAAATATCTTTTAGCTAAAACTGCTAAAAGATAACTGTTGGAAAAAAATATATAATGTATATTGCTCGATTTTACAAATGATTTTTATTTCGAGTATTTTAAATTATTATAAATATTAACTTTTAACTTTTTTTTTATACTCCTCACTTAAAGTGTTCCATTTAGTTTTCTGATGCGTACATACGAGTCCATTCCTTGGCATTACGTATGGCCTCAAATTCATTTACTTTCCATAGTTCAGCTACATCATTGGCTAAAGGATCATCTGGATTTGGTGCGCTCAGTAAGGCTTGTATGGATAAAAGAACAGTACGTATCTGTAATGCTGGAGACCATTTATCTTTAAGTATGTCCAAACATATTCTTCCGAGTCTGTCGATGTTTGGATGGTAAATTTTAGTGATAAAACGAACTTTTGGTGCAGACATTGGATAATCTTCAGGCAAAAACAATTCCAATTTGAATAACCCACCTTCAAATGGCGAATCTTCAGGACCAGTGACTTTAACATGGAAATACCTAAATAAACATTAAAATATGTATTTTTATTAATTAATAAACTAATAAATAATATCGAAAAATTATTGTCTAAAAAGTATTATTACCTTGCATTGCCTTCATCTGGTTCAGCACTGATGCCAGGCACTGGTTCCTGCAACAGCCGTTGAGTCTCCTTGAGTATTCTTCGTGGTAGCACAGACATATTGCTCAGTATTTTTTAAAGTGTGATAAGTGACCGTTACTAAAACTACTACGAGATTTTCCTACCGTGCGCTGTTGCTGTTGCCTTTTATTGTATAAAAATTTGGTCCTTGCAGTGTTGGTCGTGGTAAGAGTGTGTGTATTATTATCGTCTTTTGTTTTTTTTCAACTCGATTATCAATAAAGTCGAATGCAGGTATGTTATTGTTCGATGACTACTACAACTACAACTGATATTCTATGCTATAACCATGTATTATCACGGGTTGCAAACATGTCCGTGAAATTCGCTGGATACGTACATGGAGTATTTGAGTATAATAGTGAAACAATATCGTATCGACAAAACAATAATAATAATACGAGTGCACCGGTGTAAAACTGCAAATATTTGTTACAATATGATAAAAAAGTAAAAAAAAAAATACAATACTATTTTTTCTGCGCCGAAAAGAAACTATTTAAGTAAACGCGTGCGTATTTAGGTACAGTAAATCACTATTGAAGTAATAATCTACTAGTGCTGCTGTTGGTGAATTGACAAAATCATAAAATCACGATTACGAACACTAATGGAACAAAACTGTACCAAAATGGCGCGTGGGCAATTGGTTCCTAACCTGTATTTTTGGTAAATCGTTTTTACACAAAACGTTTTGATAAGTTATTTTCACGATTTTACTCATAGATAATAATATTATACACGTTAATATATTATACTATAGATAAATATGCATTGTATAAAATATAATATAATATTATATTATACTATGATTTTACATACATTCTAGAGTAGGTTTTTATGGACCCTAATGATCCTATCAGCTCACATACGCCAATAAAAGATTACTGAATTTTAATTTTTATAAAGAGGACAAATTATAGTCAGTACTAAGGAGCTAAAAATTAAAATATAAATATAATACATTATATATTTTTTTTAAATATATAGCCAGGCTCTCTTAAGAAAGTCTCTAGACAGTCCAGTAGCAGCTATTAACTAAGTACTAACTTATTAACTCCAGCCATTATTGCGCGCCAACTACTACAAGTTTTTAATAACGTTTTTAGGTTATGTAAGTAAATATTGTTATTATTTTTGTTGTCTGATAGTACAATCATTTATCTTATATTTTGTCATTATACTCAATGATTTATACATAGATAAAAATGTATTGGTACTTTAATATCCAAATTATAAGATGTATATTATATCTTAATAATAATTGAGGATAGAGATATGGAGTTAATTCTTATTTTTTAGTTAGTTACATTAAGTATGTACAAACGTACAGTATAATTGGTCATACAATTCGAAAGACCCTTATATTATATCCGTGATTCTCAAGTTCTCAACCAAAAACTTATTATTATCGTGATGTATGTCACCAAAAAAATTATTTTTGAAAATTAGTAAATTTATATTGTGCGTATTACATTGACACGTGACATAAACATGACGTTGAAACCATATTCGTGGTTCTACTTATTTAAATTTATGCCGGGCGTTTGTAGCTTGTCTAAGATTATAGTTTGGTAATTGAAAAAAATACAACCGATAGTACTAGCCGTTGGTACTTAGTGGTAATAATTAAAATAGAGATTATTAGTTTTCCTTCTGGTCAAGACAAAAACGACCACTATGTGGTTAACCAAAAAATCGGTCACTCTACTATATTTATCATCGTGCAAATTATTTGCTACATTGCTATTTCTATATGGGTTCTTTTCATTCGGTTATAATGATACTCGTACGTCAACTCCGAATGATATTCCATCAATTATACGACCGAACCAAAACGACAATGAGCCCTGGCGGTAATTAATTATTTCATGTTTTATAATAAAGATGTTAATCTACTTACTTAAATACTCAGGATGGTATTTAAATATACTATGAATAAATTAAAAGATTGTATTGTTTAGTATGTAGGTACTTGATTCTCCTCGCTTATACCTAATGGTAAATATTTTTATAATACAAAACTAATGAATTTGAATTCTTTAATTTTGAAATTTAGTATGTATTTTTGATATTATTCAAATACAAATTATTTTTATAGATATTTGTTATGACTAAAATTTTGCTTTTTTGAAACATTTTTGGCATTAATATTTTTGTTTTAGGTTTGACACACATCGTTTGTATCAAAACTCAGTGAACAAAGTTGTATTAATGGTAATTGATGGTATTCGATATGATTTTTTTACGGATTCTGAGTTCAATATCTACATGCCATTTTCTACTGATCTCATTAAGCAACACAGAAGTTGTTTGTTTCGTACCAGAGTGAATGCTCCTACAGTTACAATGCCTCGTATAAAAGTAAAGTTATATTTTATAAACTAAAAAATTGATTACAATTAATTCTGTATTTACTTATAATATGTTTTGTTTATTTAACATTTTTACAGGCATTGACTACAGGAACTGTCCCAAATTTTATTGATCTTGTATTAAATTTGGATAGTTCAGCAGTTCAACAAGATAGCATTATTTACCAAGCTTGTGCTGCTAATAAACGAGTTATATTTTATGGAGATGACACATGGTTAAAATTATTTCCAAATTCATTTATAAGATTTGATGGAACTACATCCTTTTACATATCTGATTACACTGAAGTAATACTTCAATACCTATATCTGTATACTTTTTATGTTATATTAAGTAAACATTGTACTAAGTAGGTATTAATTTCTTTAGGTGGATAACAATGTCACTCGTCATTTAGAACACGAATTAAAACCAACAGCCGATTGGGACATAATGATACTGCATTATTTGGGACTCGATCATATAGGTCATATTAGTGGACCTCGAAGTCCGTTGATGCCAAATAAATTATCTGAAATGGATAATATTATTCGCCGTTTAGTAAATTATTTGGTAAATAATAATATAATTTTTTTTTTTTAAATTAATAGGGTTTTAACTGTATAGGATTCTGAAGATTCTGAACTATCTTCAGTTTTGATAGTTTGTGGTGATCACGGAATGCGTGATAACGGTGGTCATGGTGGATCTTCTGTTGGTGAAGTTACCGTCCCTTTATTTGTTTATTTTAAAAATCAAAAGTGTGGTGGATCTATAGAGTATGTTCAATTTGTTATATATACTTAAATATGTGATAATACATTTTATTTATTCTTTTAAATTGCAAAAAAAAAAAAAAATAGAGATGAAATAATGCAAATAGACTTCGTGCCATCAATTTCAGTAATTATGGGATTACCAATACCTTCTGGTAATACAGGAAAACTTATTAATAAATTTTTAAAAAATCTTAATATCAATGACATTCTTTTTGCTTATTATTATAATACTCAACAAATGTATAAGAATTATGTTTCAAAAAAAGGATCAATAAATAAAGGTACCTACTTTAAATTAGATGTTAAAATAACTAAAAAAAATAAAAATCTGTAGTTGGAATAAAACTGAATAGAATTTGTATATTATAATTATTTAAAGAATAAAATTGTGTTATAATACTTATTAGTTATTATTTATATCAGTGTTTATCATCTATAGATTTTATGGAGGACTACAATAATGCTATATTATATTATTATAATTGGTTGAAGAAAGAAAGTAAATCCATTGATGATGTACTTCATCTTATTTCTTTATACGAATCAGTTTTGAGTGATATGAGCAATTATTTAGTAGGATCAATAGCCAAATTTGATGTATTCCTCATAATTGTCTCAATTGTACTATCTATACAGGTATCTATATAAATTCAAAACTTTTTTTTATTTTTTAAATGATTATTAATATTACCCATTATTGTTTTATAATTCAAGGTCTGGATGTTGCTTGTAGACTTTGATGCTGTGAATATCAAATTTATTAAAGTGAATCGTTTAGTATACCTAATGTTAATTCGTTGGGCAGTTTGTGTATGGCTGCAATGTAATAGTGTTTTATGTGAATTCACTGCTACATTTAATCTCTTGGCCATTGTCATTATTACAATGTTTATTATAAACCTTGGTAGTTTTGGTTGGCCACTTTCTAAATTTTTTAATTTAGCGGTAATTAATTTTCTTGAATTTTATCTTTTTTATTTCTAAAATACTTATTGTTTTTAGATTGGTGATATTGATGAACATTTATTTTATGTATTATCTGGTATGTTGATTCATGTATTTAGCCTATTTTCATCCAGCTATATTGAAGAAGAGCACCAGTTGTTGTATCATCTATGGACTGGATTTTCAGCAATTCAAGTATACAAGACTTTTGTTGAGCATAACTATACATTAACAGTTAAGTGGATATTTGCTATGATTCTCCATCGCTTTTGCAAAGATCTTAATTATATTGGTAATCAATGGTCAGGACTCTACAGTTTAAGTGATTGGTTTCGTGAGTTTCAAAATCAAGGATATTTGTCAGCTCTAATGGCTCTTGGTAATTTGTATTCAAATCAAACATTTATTCAAAATATTAATCTTAAATTTTAATTTTAGGTCTTTTAAGTATTTTTTTTGCTTGTATCAATATTTATAGATCAGGCAAAAATAATAAGCATTTAGATGGACTGAGCACAGCTATATTTGTTTTATATTTTTTGACTTTATGCAGTGTTTATATATATAGAGTTGAAACAAAAGAAGTGTCTGTTCCATTTGGGTTTAACACATTGTAATAATCATAATATACTTATAAAAATACTAAATTATTTCAAGTAGTATATAACTAATGTATTGATATTTTTAAAGAAAATTAATATTTGGCCTGCGTTCATGGACCATCACATGGTATTTATTAATTGGATGCCATATTATTGCATTCATCAAACAAGCTAATCAAAATAATTGCAAATGGAATAATGCTGTGTGTTCATTAATAGTTTTGTTATTATTGCGTTTGTCGCTTTTGCTAAGACCACATAACCTTTTAGTGCCAGCTGTTTTGGTGTATACATGCAAACTTATTAAACTAAAACATAGAAATACTTTAACAATGACAATACTTCATTATTGGTTGTCATTG
Organism: Cinara cedri; assembly: GCA_902439185.1. Classification (NCBI taxonomy): domain Eukaryota; kingdom Metazoa; phylum Arthropoda; class Insecta; order Hemiptera; family Aphididae; genus Cinara; species Cinara cedri. The sequence goes on along the minus strand of CABPRJ010000503.1, from coordinate 93,225 downwards.
ATGTTCTTTTTTTATCAGGTGAATATAGTTTCATATATCAATAATAATATTAATATTAATTACATTTTTTTTATTTCAATATAACTGACTTAGTCAAAGTATGTACATTTTTGATCTAATTGCTTGTTTTTAATAACAAATAATATTATTATTATTTTTAGGGTAATTCAAACAGTGTCGGCACATTAGACATAGTGCCTGGATATATTGGTCAAACGAGTTATGATCCACTTGTTGCAGGAATTCATATTCTTACTCATACATTTGGTTTTCCAATGCTGGTTTATTTATTCCTAGTACTTGATCAAAAGTAAAATATTACTTGTATCATTTATGTAGATTTGTAACTAATTTGATTTGAATATTATAGGTTTTCAGGACTTCAAAAACTTTTTACATTGACTGTTACTCAATCATGTGTGTATAACATTGTTATTTTATTGTTCCGCAACCATTTATTTATATGGTCAGTGTTTTCTCCAAAACTTTTGTACATTGCTACATTTACATCTATAACGTATATGTTTTCTGCATTTATTGTAATTTTATTAACTTTATGCAGAACGTAGCAAATTAAGACTTTAAAAAAAAATGAACTCTAGTACTTTTGTTACATTTTATGTGCAATGGGTATGTAATTATATTATTTTAATAATGACTCTTGTTATTTCCAAACTATTTTTACCATTGTATTTAAGTTTAAGATATAAAACATATTGTGTTAGGTCACATTAATATTCAAATTTTACTTCATAGAGTTTATCATAAATTATTTTATACATTATACAAGTATATCACTGGATTTAGTTTAATTTTTCATTAGCTATAATTTGAATATTTTGAATTGACTGTAACACTAAGTAAATAATTATTCCAAAGAATTATTTAGTCTTATTCAAATGAAAAACTGTATGGTACCTATGATAATCTGTGTTATTATTTTGATTGTTAACTAATAAATAATGTTTATTATTTATCTATTAATTTATATATCATATAAATGAATTTATGTATCACTCAAGTTTGTCATATAGATCATGATACAGATTATATTAGAGGACATTTTTCTAATTCTAATATAAATTTAGTATTCAAATTTGGAAAATCTATTATGTATCAAGGCTAATTTCATGTTAATTTGTTAGAGTTGAATTTCGATGATAAATGCTATAATTAACATATAAAAAATAAACTGGTATCAGTTTGGCGAGAAGTGTATTTTGTGACAAATGCCATGAATTGAGTGCTTGATCAAAATTTAAGATAATTGGGCCTTAGATCGTAGGCTTAACCCATAAATATAATATATTCCGGAATTAAGACTTCTATGGCTTACCACAACCGTGCTATCTATAACCATGGCCCTCGTGGTCACAGATATTGACACGGATCACAAAATAAGATAATATGCAAGATGCAGAACGACAGCTTATTAATACAAGATAAAAGTTTCTCATTTGGCCTTTAATGTCAAATTATACACCTACAATTAATATGACTGTGCTCTGTTTTGTACTACAAAGCACCATTTTAGGTATACTCGGGTAATACCTATATCTATATTTTATAACTGTGCAACAATGTGCCTATTGTTTAATGTACGGAACTATAAAATATATATATTATTTTTTTCTAATTTGTCTTTTTTAGTTTTTCTGTCAATAATGAACAAATATTAATATTAATTAAATACATTATGTACCTAATTGAATGTTGACTAAACAGACAAGATCTAGCATTTTATTGCATACCAAAGACAAATGGGAAAAAGCAATTGACATAGAGTTGAAAAATAATTCCAAAATTGTAGCCAAGATGTGGAAACATAGTTATGTGGAACCGGAGAAAATAAATATATAAGAAATAATAATGATTTAAAATTATCATATTTTTAACATTTTTTGCCATGAGCGCTAGTTGTATAATTTCAAACTGATATAACATGAGAACAATAAATTCGTCTTCACTAATACCTTATTCTGTTCTGTGACTGTAATAATGTGTGGCGAGTTTGCGACTATCTTAATCCGTATTATTTATAGGTATATTAATAAATTAATATGTCTATGGTATTCGCGATTATAGATAAACATAGATAATATAAAAAGGTCTATCCACAGTTTATTATCTATAATCGTGGTATTACCCTGAGGTAGCTATAGATAATAATTTATTATCAATGTATCTTATAGGTCATACATATACGATGTATGATAAATGTGTACTACGAGTAAAGTTGAAGACATCATTATTAATGAGTGCTAAGGGTACTGATGTCTATTACGCATGTGTATCAGTACTCGTCACATATTTATCGTATACTCATTCTAAAACCACCAGGCAGTGATGGTAGGTACATCACACATGATTACGTGAATTCGACCAATAGCGTGTGATATAAATTTTACGCATGCACATTTGTCTCAACTCCCCTTAGTTATGTTTGCTTCAAATATTTAGTTAATAGCTGTTCTATCTAGTATATTATTTAAGCATAGAGGGTACGTTATTAAGTGTTCGTGGACCGTAGTACAGTTATATAGTAAATGATAACAACCGAGATCGATAATTGGATCCTTATCATTTCTGAATAACCATAGAGTAGATGGAAAACTACCTACTCTATATTTATAGTATTTGATTTTACTTTTTTGTTTTTTTTTTCGTGTGATAAAGTTTCCTATTATTACAAAAAAAAAAAAAATAAATACGTCTTTCGAACCATATCAAAATATAAAAAAAAAAAGATTTGTATGGTCTGATAATTGTGTTCATGAATTATTGAACGTATTTGAAGACCAACAAATAATACAACGCTTGGATGGATTTCGTTATAGAAACAAAGACGTTTTTAGGATGGCTACTGCGGAATTGAACAGAAGACATAATGGAGAAAACACATTCACAGTACCTGAAGTAATATAAATTATTGTGTTTTTATATATTCTATATGTTGTTAAGTATTACGATAGTTAAGACTAGTTTTCAGGGTTTTAAAAAGTCAAAAAGTTGGTGTAGTAAGTTATAAGAAAAACTAGTGTACTGACCACCTTTTTTTAATTTATCATATTTTTCTTTCTTTGTTGATTACAAATTGATTACAAAAATTATTGAACAAATTTGTGGAAATCATTAATATTATTGAATAAGTTATGACAAAACAACTTAAAAAAGTACAATTTTCAAATATGTTTTTTAATGCTTAAGATGATAATATAATCAAAATTTTTTGAAAACTATTACTTTATTTATTATAGCTGTTATAAGTATTTTAAAATTAGATATGTCACCTAACGTGTGGAACAAACAATATTGTATTGTGGGGACTTACTATACAATAGTCATGGCAATTTGAAATTGTCAAAAGTATTTGCTTGTTTAATTGAATCTAATCTATACTATTTTTCACGAAAGAACGGTAAAGAGTCTCGACGAAAACCAGTCATTCTTACGCATCCCCACGCTGCACTTCGTCCAGGGCTCTCACCACTATCGGGCCAGTTGTAATTTTGCGGACTGCCGTAGCGGTAGCGAGTGATCCATAAGCTCAGTCTGTGTGAATGAAAAACTACCTTTCTCTCATGAAAAATAGTATAATATAGTGAGGTTTTGGTTTACATTTAGAACACTATCCTCCTTGCAGTAGTATAAGGTTAGTATTTGTAAGTAATAGGTTGTTAGATCCTCCCCACAATTATAACTGTTTATTCTGTGTGTTATATATAGTGACATATCTATAGTTATCAAATCATTCTAATAATAGTTTTCTGAAAAATGCTTCATCTCCAGTACTAAAGAACCACAATTTTGAAAATTTGAAGTTTTTAAAAATTTGTTTGTCAAATTCTTTAATTATGGGTCTGCAAAAGAATTCAAACATTTTAACTCAGTATAATAAACCATTTATTTAAGCGTTCTGTAAATTACTTAATGACTTGTCCCATTATAAATACTTAGGTATCTACATAATATAATACATTTATCAAATTTTATTTTCTGAGTGGAACAAGAAATGTATTGCTTTTACAATAATTTTTTTTTCCTGCATACAACTTTTCTACCAGAAATTTTGTTCAAATTATTAAAAATCTTACTGGAAAGGTTCTTTAGGGAGGTCATTTTTTCTAAGGAGTTTTCTCAATAAATGGGAAAAACATTGGGCTCAGCCTGTATTGTTGAAAATAAAATAATTAGTAGATTACATTAAATTTTTAGAAATAATTTGTTTTTTTTTTTATTGACCCTTCTTGTATCAAGTAGTAAATATATCTTAAATCTTGAAATTAATTCTGAATATATGATATTTATTAAAAAAATAAGTAAATATCTTATGTAATGTATATTATAGATAAGAGTCAAGTGGAAATCTCTGAAAAAAATGTTTAAAGATACAAAAGTCAAGAATGAATTTGGTGGTCACAACAAAATGACGTAAATTTTATGACCGCCTTGCTGAACTTTTGGGACACGGAGCCATATTAAATACTAAAAACACTGGTAGGGTTTCTAGTTTTGTTGTTCATAATGGTATAAATAACATATAAAACCCTGAAGAAAATCACTTGGAAGAAATGAGTACAATTGAAGAAAATATTTCAACTTATATGGATTCAATTTGTTCACAATCTATTGTAATCCTCAAGAATAAAAAGACTCCTCTAAGATATAGTGGTACGTAAAAAATAAAATTTGTTAAAAGTCTTTTTGAATGATGTTTATAAATATTTAAAAAAACTTAAAACTTAATTTTTTGTCAATCAATCTGTTACAAAACTGATGAGTATTTTTGTTCTCTATTTTGTTCTATTTTGGATGCATACGGCTGTGTGGATGGAAAAGTATGTGTCCAGAATGCATGTTGTATTATTTGAATAATTGTTGATATATGAATCAGTCATAATAATTGTATCATCAAACGCTGAATAACTTAAACATTTTTAAGAATAATGAAGTAGGTATAATATTTTAAAATAAAATATTTTGGATATAAACACAGTTTAAATATCTTAGTTTTTAAATATTCTTAAATTTTATGACTCTGGAACCTATTATTAAATCAGAAATGAAAATTCTAAGGTATAGTTACTTCAGTTTTATATATATATATATATATAAACCTACATTACCTATTACCCTCTTATTAAGTATCATATTATTATGTCTTATTTATATTGTAGGTAAAACATATTTCATTGAATTCTTTAATATGTGTTTATATTTTATTTACTGTTTTAGAATGTGAAACCGACTGGACTTTTTCATCTAGCAGACTAAATTATTTAAATACTCCTGTAAAAGTTCAACCAGTTGAAGATTCCTCAGAGCTTTTATTTTTAAAAAGTTTAATACCAGATTTTAAAAAACTCAATAATAAAAATCAACGTAGATTTAAACATTCTGTTTTAAGTACACTGGTACACAATGAACAAGAAATTTAATCAGGATTATAAATAAATTCAATTAACTTAATGCTATTATATTTAAACCGATCCAACAACATACAATTCAGTATTGATAATTGAATCATAACACACTATATAATGTATAATATTATTATAATATGTATGATAAATTTTATATCATTTAACAATTATTTAACTACCCCTGTGGGTCCGGGGTTAGAATAGGACCACAGTAACTCCTGCTTATCGTAAGAGGCGATTAAAAGGAGGTAGTGGAGGGCAGCAGTAACCGCTACTACCGACCATTGGCGATTTCTGCAACAGATCTAATGGCATTGGAAGGAATTGATGAGGCAGCTTGAAGTTACTCCAATTACTGGCTCATCAACTACGATGTAGAAGGAGAAGGAGACCATCACATTAAAATTCCTAGTAAAGCAGTATGCATCAAGTAGAGGACGATTTAGAAGTTACAGGAGCAGATATACTCGGAAATATCAGCACCGGCAGGGGAAGATCCAAGGCTTCTCAGGTCGTCATTAAGCGAAACCCATGTAAAAACCTCGGAACATGGAACGTTAGGACCATGCTAAATGCTAGCAAATTAGAGAATATTAAACTAGAAATTATGAGATTAGACATAGACATACTAGGTGTGAGCGAAGTTAGATGGTCAGGAAATGGTGATTTCTGGTCAGACGACTACCGCGTTATCTATTCTGGTGATGAAACACCAGGACGAGCGGGTGTAGGATTTATTATAAATAAGAAATGGGGCCACCAAATAGTGAGCAAAATAACATATAAAGATAGGCTTATATTGATTAAGCTTAGAGCTAAACCAAATGATATAGTACTAATCCAAGTGTATTTTCCCACATCAGATGCAGAAGATGACGCTATAGAAGAGGTATATTCTGGCCTAGAAGAGCTTTGTAAATTAGCAAAAGGAGAAGATAATTTAATAATAATGGGTGATTGGAATGCTCTAGTAGGAGAAGGTGCAGAGGGTCAAGAAGTAGGTGCATTCGGTTTAGGANTTTTGAATGAGTAACACGAATCATGTTCACTCCAATAAATCTCGCGTAAAATAAAAATATTTTAATGTTTGCGACAGTCGATATACTAAAATGAAAACGGCAATTAACAGACAAACTTTACTTGCTCTATTTTTAAAAGGACTCTCACACGTATGCGTAATAAACCGCGTACGAACAATTATTCGTTACCTATTCTTGTCTAATCATTAAAGCAATTCCGTACGGCATACGGCTATTTATACAAGAAATGAATATTATAAATCACCTAAATACAGACGTGTTTGTGTAGTACGATTCATATACTTACGTGTTCGTATTTGATTTGTATACATCTGTGTTCGTATATAATAAATATTTATATACTTATAAATTTATTTACGTGTCTTAATACGATTTTTAAACCTGATTACATAAATTTGACGGTTTTGAAAACATACGAAACAACGAAAAAATAAAGTTAATACCAAGTGACTCTACGGTAGATAAATGGAAGAAAATAAAGGATGCTATACATAACGCAGCCAGCAACACGTTGAAAAGAAACTCACCAGAGCCTAGGAAACCATGGATAAACAATAACATTATAAGAGATATTGAAGAAAGAAGGAAGTATAAAAACGCCATGGATAATCATGGAATACGAAGATATAAAGAGCTGAAGAAGAAAATTAATAGAGAGGCAAAATTTGCAAGAGAGAAATGGTTAGAAGGAAAGTGCCAAGAAGTGGAACAATTGCTTAGGAATAACAGGTTGGATCAAGCGTTTAACATAATTAAGAAATTCTTTAGAGGAAAAAAGAAACTAAACAGAAGAATAAGAGACATAGACGGAAACTTGATACTGGACAACGACAAAATAACAACAAGATGGAAAAAATATCTTGAAGCTCTATACCAGGAAGGAGAAGCCGCTAATCTCAATAATAATAACAACCCAGATATGCAAGGAGAAGAAATCTTAAGAGGCGAGTTTAGCAGAAGTTTAAAGTTAATGAAAACAGGTAAAGCAGCCGGTACAGATGACATAGCAATGGAACTTATTCAAAATGCGAGTACAGAATTACAAGACGAGCTATTCAAATTAGTGAATGATATATACACTACAGGAGAGATCCCAAAAGACTTCAAGGAAAGCATTATAATACNTTAGAACAATAAGTTTAATGGCACACACAGCTAAAATCCTAGTAAAGATAATATGCTCCTGAATTGAGAGCATAGTAGAAAAAGAGTTAAGCAACGACCAATTCGGGTTCAGAAGGAACAAAGGTACTAGAGAGGCAATCTTAAGCTTAAGATTATTGATAGAAAAACAAATAGAATTTAATAAAGACACATTTATAGCGTTTATTGATTTGGAAAAAGCTTTCGATAAGGTACCATGGAAAGGTCTATTCTATACTTTAGAAGGAATAGGAGCTGACTACAAAGATAGAAGGATAATATATAATTTATACAAAGACCAATCAGCTATAATAAAAGTTACAGACAAAACAGAGACGGCGATAATTAGGAAGGGTGTAAGACAAGGGTGTCCACTCTCCCCAGCTTTATTTAAAATTTCCGTCAAACAGCCTATCAAAGAAATTAGAGAAACACTTTTCAGAAATAAAATAGGCATAAAAGTGGGTAGAGAAATAATATCCTTCTTAAGATTCGCTGACGATATTGCACTCCTAGCTACCAATGAGCATGATTTGGAAAGAGCACTGGAAGAAATGTCGAGGTGCTTCCAAAAATATCAGCTGATTATCAACTGGCAAAAAACTAAAGTTATGATGTTGTTGAAGTTATGATGATGCAATAAAATATATAATTTATTTTATTATAATAAGGAGTGTTTGAGTTTGAAGGCAGGGGGAAGTAAAGTACTTTTTACTAGAAATATTTTAGCTGTATCCTTTCTAATTTTGTGTAATGGACACAGAGGGATGTGATTAACTTTGTGACTTCAAATACCAAATTTATCGACTTCATAAATATTTTTACAAATTTGTCTATAAAAATATGAATAAACATGGCATAAAAACACTTAAATTGTAAAGTACGCACATTCCTTTTAAAAAAAATTTTTTAATTTAGCTCCTTAAAAAATATATTTATTTCTTGGGAAGGAAGGGCTACACAAATATTTGAGCAAGTCATGCTCTAGCTCTCCCTCACCATATGCTCTTATGTCTACATTTACCAGCAATAAACTTTTAAAGCTCTTCAGTCAGGTGGCCCAAGTGTATCAGCGTTATTAAGGGCTAGGGAACAGGGTGTAATAGGGTAAACATATTTTTAGTCCTTCATAGGAAAAAAAAATGAATTTATTTTAAATCTTTATTACATATTTGTTCTTTTATATAGCTATAGAATACCTATAGATATATTTATCTTTGGCAACTGTTTAAAATTATGTTGAATGTGGTTGGGAGCATTGGCGTATATACGGGGGTGCCAGGGGGTTCTTAGCACCCCTAAGTCTAAAATTAGTACCCCCAGATTTTGAGCTAAACAAAATAAATATAATACTTAAATAGTACTTAGATATGAGATAAATCATTACTATTATACTATTGTGTTTTGATTTATATTATACACAATATATTATACTATTAATATTATATAGTATTTATGTTATATTGCCATGTAAGTTTATGTTAATTGTTTTTATGTGTTTAAGAAAGGACCTATCTCTTGTTGGTTATTATTATTAGGCAATGAAAGATTCATTATTGAAAATCGGATCTCATTATTTCAATTGTATTTATTCAATGTGTAGGTAATATATAATTTTATTTCTAGATGTTGAATTGGTTGGGAGGTATGGGAGTGAAGCCCCCCAACATGATACTCTATCGTAAATAATTTTAACACTCCCGAGTTTTAGACTGAACTTGTGCCAACTTGACCATTGGGTCAGGAGTGTCAGGAAATTGCCCCTCACTGCACTGATTTGTGTCATGTGTCATAATATTATATACCTACCTATTTGTATTGTAAAGGGACTTGAGTCACGGCAACTTGAAAATATGATATCCTATGTTACGCCAAGGTTCATGTGGCTCTACAATTGTCGACTGCTTAATTAATGGGTACTATGTTTTTTATGATCGAGATGATAAAAAACTGAATAAATTATTCTGTCCATCCGACTATATCGTAGTGTGTCCTACGTGGATCCTTTATAATTTAATTTATCAAAATAAAATAAACATGCAGATGATGCACTTATCAATAAGTTGGTGTGTCTTATTGTTAGGTAGGTACTTACTTGTTTAATGTTATTTCTCCATAATTTTCGTTTTCCGACTGCAATTTTTGTAGCACATATTTATTTAGCCAATATAACAAAGTCTTTGTGTAATAAACAACAATATACAAAACAAACAATTTAAATTGAGTAGGTAAATAATGTATTATACGAATATTAATTTTCAATTATCCTATTTTTCTTCTACTCTTAGTAAGATTTCAACTGATTATAAGTGTAAGACACAAACATAAATACAATTACAATTTAGGGGTAATACATTGTGTATATTTTATCATACATATCAATGATTGGAATATAATATCAGAATCCCTAGAATTTTTAAAAAAAAAAAGGAAGAACGATATGTCTGGGGGGGCTGGGCCCTTAGGCCCCCTGGATCCGTCCCTGATATGTACCACTTGATTATAAATTATAAATAATATGTATAGATAGATACATTATAATTAAAATGAAAGTATAGCTATATGAGTTAGTAAACTTACGATTACCTTATCAATTTAAAGTTTTTTTGCTGTAAAATTAATTATTAGAAAGTTTAAAAAATTCCAGATTTATTTCCAATAAAAACATGGACATTTATATTTTGCACTTACCACAGTTTGCAGTAGGTTAAAATTGTACTGCATATTAATTGCCTACAATTTTTGATGCGTCCAATAATATATTATAATATACATTATAAAAATGTTTGTTTACTGTTAATAAAAGTGTAATAAAAATATACTGGGTGATTTATATTCGTTTCTATTATATAGAATATATTACAAACGGGCTGTATGTAGGTACCTACTGTGTATTCTTATACATTTTGTTCATATAGCTTACAGAGCACAATGCATACTTTATTTAATAATAACTAATAATTAGTTGATTTTTTTTTTTTAAATTTAATTTTCATATTAAAACAGGTTAACTACCCCTGATAGTAACTTATGACCTACACCTATTCAGTATGAACTAAAATATGCTGTCATATTTTATGTTAAATGCTTTATAGATTTCTATAATTTGTAATACGGTTATATGAAAAATAAATTATGATTTTATATTCGGAGCGTAGCTTAGCGTTGGTGCGTTGGGTAGGTAATTTCTTGATTTTCCAATGGGTTTTCAAAATAATTGAGAAACCCAAAAGAAAAATATAGGTAAAACGACAGATATTTACGGCGTGCCGTTTTCATTGTTTTTTATTATGTTAAAACGATGTTTTCTACCAGAAATATTGCTTCAATCCAAAAATGACGAGGTCGATTTTGTTTCGCCACCGACCAAGTAAATCATTTTTCGATATCTAAAGTATTTTTTATAATAACCGGGAAAACCCAAAAAGACGAAATATACGATTTTTTTCAAATTACAACACAACGATTTCATTATTTTAAATTTGTACGGCTTATGTTTTCTATCATTAATATTGCTCCAATAGATAAAAGACGAGAGACCTTCTTTGTTGCATTTTTAATCTAGTTTAAGTGATGAGTAAGTCATTCGTTTTTTGATTTTTCTGTAGTTTCATAAATAATTATGAAAAAACGTAAAATCAAAATTAAAAAATGTACAATGATCAAAACATTTGATCCATTTTGAGCTAATTATAGACATTTTAAATTTTGTGAGTTTTGTACATCATTTTTATTCGGTAGATAATCTATAGATAAAATTCTTAGACTAAACAGAAGTACTTGAATATGTAACAGGTGGTTCCTTAAATATCGCACTTTGTGGTAAAAACAAAAAAAAAATGATTTTCATGTAGTTTTTATTTTGATAAAGGAATTTTAAAGAAAATCGTTTGAGTAAAAAAATTATATTGAAAAAATCTATAGCAACTGGTTCTTTTAAATTTTTTGTTTCGAAAATACGTACTGCCGATTTAAGAACGATGGTGAGGTCAGAATTTAGCGGACTAATTTAGTTTTGAAGTCATAGCTTTTTGAAGTTCTAATATGCGGATGTTATATGTTATATTAAATAATTCAATATTGTCAATTTCATAGTTTGTGAACGTAATTTAGTGGTGGTATGAATTTTGTTTCAAAAATATAATTGAGTGTAATAAGATATTTTAATAAGGTATGTTTTAAAATTAAATTTTGACGAAAATCGTAAATATTAATTATTACGGCTTTTCAAAACGTGTGTAACTAAACTTCGATCGTTTTTTGTTATCAATGGTTCGTTGGTCACAGGTATAAATTAAATAACTTTATGTATCCCATCTTTCTCTCTAATCACCTATAACAGTGGCCGCACCCGTCCCATCGCATTGTAATGATAGGCTATTTAAGCTATCATACATAATTTAAAATAAAATATTATGTAATGTAAGAAATAAATCAAACAATAAAGGGAACGAAAATTAAACATATACATCCAATTCCATTTTTTTTTATCAAATAACATATATTTTAATGCGATATCTACTCATTGTAATGATATGATACTTAAGCTATCATATATAGTTAAATAAAATGTATAATCAATATTGTAAAATAATTATAATAATTTATAGCCATTAAGTATTAGATTAAGTTTTTTAGTATTAACCAGTTTAAGATAACACATTTACACACGCACACACACATAGATCTCCAGTTATAAGGAGGCCGGCCACTTCTAATCACACACAGAGTGCGTGTATTATTCCCGTTGCTTTTGGACAGATGATCACAAGCGAGTGTAAAGACTATGCAGAGATTCTTACAAAAGCACGGGAACCTAGAACAGTGTTTTATATTTAAAAAATTAATAAAAAAAAAAACAGTTGTTACATTAAAATCTTTTTATTTATTTCGGTCACCTTTATCAGATTCAACAGATTATTTGCCGCCTGAAGGAGAAAGGTAATCCAATTTATAATCAACTTATACGTGTGAATCAATTTTATATAATAAGGCTGACCGCCATATATTTTTGATTACTACAGCATCACATCCCCTTTTTTTTTTTTTAAATTTAAATATTAAGTGAAATGAGAAGAATACGTATCTATGGATATAATATGCTGTAATTATGAATATCTAAAGAAAGGTGGTTCGACAATCGTTCTCCACTATTATAACCTATAAAGGGTGATCAACATAATGTAAAATATTCATTATCTTCTTAACTGTTTTTGAAATTTGTTTTTTTTAAACATGTAAGAAATAAGCCGCTGTGTCACATTTTACTTATTTTTGGTCACCTTTATTTTTAGAGGTGAAACTTCCTCCTACTTTTAATTTTAAAATAAAAATCCATACTCAAATTTTCATTAATAGAGTATTGGTTTAAATACATTTTGTTAAAATTTCCCGTTGGCTTGAACCTTTCCACTTAAGTTTAGGCAGTGAGGCACTATTAAAACGCTGTATGCCGCGTGCTGCTATACAAACAATGACCGCGACTTACCTTCCTCCGAATCTTATAAGTAGATTATCTTGTCCACAGGTTTACGGAAATTAAAATTTCAACACCAAAATTTATTTTAATGAATACACCTTTTATTTGTGGACTATAGGTCGCCATTTGAAAATAAAAAGTACGTAGTGATTTAACATTTTCACCCCCCAAAATAAGGCTGACAAATAAAAGAGTAATATAACAATTTAGAGCTACTAATTTCTTTAATGTTTTAAAAATAGTTTCCGAAAGAATTTAATATTTTCCGAGATAATAAGTGTCTTACGTTATGTTGATCACTCTGTATATATACTATGGTTATTTGGAATTTGGAGTTAAACTTGAAACAATATTTATTATACACCAACAGGTATGCGAATAATTTTATTAGTTACGATGCATCTAATTAGAATAAAAAAAGGTGATACTGCAGTTGAGTTTAGTAGATAGAAAAAAAGGACATTAGTAGAAGTAGAAGTAGAGTTATTTAATTTATATTTGTACACGACAATAAATCTTTGTTAACGTTATACGATTCTGAGCAAGATCAGCTAAATAGGTAATATGTTTTAAAATTCCGTGATTTTCGACACAATTTATAATTCAAGATAACTTTATAAAAAACAACTATATTACGCTCAGAATTTTCTGTTTTGCCGTCCAACTTTTGGTGAACCTTGAGTTCCATTTCCAAACATATTTGCATGGCCTATATATTTAATTTATATGAATCGATGAACACTACGCTAAATTATGTGATTTTACAATTTCCATTAACATTTTAACTATGAACGTGTCTATAAAAAAACAATTATATTACGCATATCTTTTTTTTTTTTTCATTAAGTGCCTACCACTAATGATGAATCTTTTATAAAATAATCAAGTAATACTGATCGGCCAAACAAATTTTATCCACATAAAACTAAATAAAACCTAAAAATTTTGAAAATGTTCAATGCCTATAAATAGCTAAACAAATCTGAATTACAAAAAAAAAAATGAAGTCCTAGGATAATGGAGACGGGTGCAGCCACTGTTATAGGTAATTTAATGTATATCTGTAAGCAACGATAAACTATTGCTAACGAAAAACCGATTCTGAGCGCAGTTCAGTTGATAGTGATGCTTTGTGAACAATATATAATATATATGTCATATTATGGTAAAATAATTAAATAGGTATTATATATCTTCTTTAATAATATTTGTTTAATATTGTATTGTTTTTCCCTGTTTTCCTATGTTTTTTCCTACATTATCACATTTGTTAAGAAAACTCTTGGTAAAATCGAAACATGGCATCCCTAAAATATCTTTTCAGTCTGATTTATTTTCAGAAAAAGTACTATTATTGTAAATCAGAGCAATTTGCTGGTAGAAAAGTTGTACACTGAAAAAAAGGCCATAATATTATTTTACTAATACCTACGATTCGTACGTTTTCTGTTTTCAAACATTTTATCCCGGTTTTTCCCAGTAATTATGAAAACCAATTGCAAAATCACAAAAATGACCTCCCTAATCCATGGAGATAAAATTGTCTTTCTGAAAATAAGCTATATATGATACATAGGTACTTTATAAGTAATTTAATGTATATCTGTAAGCAACGATAAACTATTGCTAACGAAAAAACGATTCTGAGCGTAGTTCATTGGATAGTGACGCTTTATCAACAATATATAATATATATGCTTTATTATAGTAAAATAATTAAATAGGTTTTATATATTTGTTTAATATTGTATCGATTTCTCGTAGTTCCTGGTTTTCCCGTATTTTTTCCGGTATTTTACATTTTCTGGGATAACTCTTGGGAAAATCGAAAAAATTACCTCTTTGAAGTACCTTCCCAGTTAGATTTCCTTTTTGAAAAAATGCTATCATCGTCAATCGGAGCAAAATTGCTGGTAGAAAAGTTGTCTACAGAAAAATAAATTCGTAATATTTTACTAAAATATTTCGTACATTTTCCCGTTTTTCACGATTTTTCTCAGATATTATAAAAACCGCTTGAAAAATTAGATTTGTTCAACATAATTTTTTATTCAACAACTCGTCGAAATTTGATAAAAATTCCCCTATAAAAAAGAGTACTACATTAAACTCAATTGTTTTTTTACCATAAAGTAAGGCTTTTAATGAACCTCCTGTTAAATTTTCACGCATTTCTGTTAAGTCTAACAAATTTATCACAGAGTACCTACTGAATACAACATATGTACAAAACTCTCAAAATTAAAATATCTATAAATAACTCAAAAATTGCTTAAATATTTTGAAAATTTGACCACGTCTAGAAAAGGCAAACATAAATTTTCTGTTCAAATTTTAAGTATCTACGAATATTTTTAAATAAATTACAACAAATAACAAAATGTATAAATAATAAAAGCATTCATTTCGTACATTCCCCATTTTTCTTACGCTTTATTTTGGTTTTTCCCAGGTATTATGAAAACAGCTTGGAAAATCAAAATATGACCTCCCAAAAGCACCATCTGGATAACATTCCTTTTCAGAAATGGTGCCGTGCATATATATCTAAGCCAGATTTCTGATAGAATTTTTGTACATAATATAAAAAAAAAAAATAAACATCTTACTAAAACCAATACATTCTTTGCTACACTTAGAATCTAAAATAATAAACGACATATATCTTGCGATGGGTGGGCCACTGTTATAGGTGAGAAGTTGGGAGGATAGAGAGGAAATTGAATGTACATCTGTACGCAACGATTAATCATTGCTATTGAAGAACAATTTTGAGTGGAGTTCAGTTATACATGTTTTGAAAGGCTGTAATATTCACGATTTGAAAGTAATACACTTCGTAAATTTTCCCGTTTTTTCCCAGTTTTTCTTATTTATTTATAGAAATCATTGAATAAATGAAAAAATAATTTCCTTAAAATACCATTGAAGTTTTTTTTCACAAAAGGTGCTACACTTGATAATCGGAGTGAAATTTCTGGTAGAATAGTAGTTCACAGAAAGAAATAAAAATCAATATAAACCAATACATTCCTCGCTCCTTTCAAAATTAAAAAAAAAAAAAAACAATTAATAGAAAAACCAATAGATTCCATACTGCACTCAAAATCTAAAATCTAAAAACAGAAATCACTGAATTTTTGTCTTCGTATAAAACGATACTTAATCAATACATTTAATTACTAAATTACTGTAACTTTTTTCGTAAATCATAAAATTATGTAGGTAATAAACCACATTATGATATCCATGGTTTCTCATGTTTCCAATGTTTATCATCATATTGTTACAATTAAACTGTGAAATTTTAAAAATATATTTATAGTTGGTTGACGGAGTTATTGGGTAATCGGGTATGAGTGTTGCGTGTAAATAATAAGATTTATGTATCTAGGCACTTATCTTATATTAAATCTATTCGGTCGGGCGGGCGTACCGTATTAATTATTACGTTTTTGTTAAATCTAAAATTAGATAGACTTAATATGCAAAAACCGGCTATTTAATATATACAACATAGTATATAAAAATGATATTAATACGACCACACAGTGGCGTGTGTATCTTAAAAACGACCCATACTGAATGTCGAGAGTAAAACACCAATCCGCCTCTATTCTATACATATACATACTATTATAATCTCCTACTAGGAAACTTTAAGATACTTTTATGATTTTATATTTTATTCTCTATTTTTGGACATTTTTTAAAATCTACTAGTGGTGCCATTCTTCATAATTGCTTACAATTTTTTGTTTATTTATTTAAAATTATATCTGTTAAAATTAAATTTTCTATTGAAAATGTTAAAAAAGTATTAACGGTATTTAAATTTAATTTTAAAAATTATATTAGTAATCCAGGAATTATGGATATTCATATAAACTATATTTTTCTATGGTGGTCTTGAAAACAGAAAAATCATATGTATTTTCAAACGTATAATTTTCAATAAATGCCTGTTTTTCATACGACATTTTATTGACATTTTATCGGTTTTTAGGGTGGGAGAATCCTGGATTCTATCTTCCAAAAATCCGCCATTTAGTTAGGGATATACATTTTAAATTTGATTTATTTCGTAATTGTTCTATATGCAAGCGTGCTTATAAGATAAAATCCCACCCGGAGCAAAAGTGGGAAAAGTTTTATTCTAGAAATAATTTATATTGTTATCGTAAAATGGTATGCCATTATACGTGATTAATGTACCTACAGTTGAAAATGTCAGGGGCAGAAAGCAATGATCCTTTTTGCCCCTTCCTGTGGACGCCCTTGTCCATGTGATAATTTATTGACAAATATTTATTTTTAGATTCTGAGTTGACCGAAGAAGCTTATGGTTTTACAAAGATCTTTTTTTAATCTGTGCACAACTTTTCTATCAGAAATCTTGCCCCGATTTTTAAGTGTAGCTCCTTTTCTGAAAGGATATCGGACTGGGGAGGTACTTTTTGGAGGACATTTTTTGATTTTCCTAAGATTTTTCTCAATAAATGGGAAAACTGGGAAAAAACATGAGAAAACCAGGAAAAACGGTACAATATTCAACAAATATAATTTAAAAAAATACATAATGCCTGTTTAATTATTTTACTATAATATGACATATATATTGTTAACAAAGTATCACTATCAACTAAACTCCGCTCAGAATTGTTTTTTCGTTAACAATGGTTTATCGTTGCTTAAAGCACTCTTTCCCATTATCCTATAGTATACCTTTTTTTCATTTAATAACATTACTCTAAATTTCCTCACTAGGTAATATTAATTTAACAAATTTATAAACTATAGTTAATACTGGGAAGTGAATTGTAAGAACATATAATTTTTATAAGTTTGTAATACTTAAGTTTGAAAGTTTGAGTGATAATAATAAATTATACATTGTATGAAGGTATGTATACATCATGCATGTATCATTACAATGTACGTTATTGTATTATTAATTTATATAAGTACCTATAATACCTATAATAGTTTGCAATACTGTTTAGCGATTAACTTAATAATAAAAACAAAATAATTCCATTTTGATAATTCAGTCGGAAACTCACGGAATGCAGTTCATGATTTTTCGTGAAAGAAATAAATAATAAAGCGTCGAGATTAAAAATATAATCGCCGTGTGCAAACAGCACGTGCCAAGCATTCATTCGCCTTTTTGTGCATATTATGATTATATGAATGCATTATGTCTAAACGGCACTTTTTTTCTTCATTCATTTTTCATAAAGATGAGTTATGTATATTCGCATACCGAATATAATATCATTGAACGATCGTGTGTACATAATAAATAAGGCTATCCTATTTTAGGCATATTTTTTGTCTAAGCGCAGACGCATATAAACACATGTCATACTAAAAAAATATTTATATACATATTATAATATTACCTTACACTATATATTTACGGATATGATATTTGCATACAATTTAATTTATTGTGTAAGTATCTAAATGGAATTATATATATTATCAAAACAATATTAAACAAACTCGTACACAGGATATTCTATTCAATGTATCTACTATAGGTACCTAGTTTTTTCTAACAATAATATTATAATAGTTGTGTTTTTGAATATTGTTAGGTATTTTTGTTTACTTTATAATTTTAAACTGTAATAAATGTATTATTTTTACATTATTCATGTAGGTAATAAAATAACTTTCTGGGTAGAAATAATAATTTGTTATTTACAATGTACATATTTCTTAATATTAATCATGGTAAGCATTATTACGCTATGAATTTATAGTAAAGCAATAAAGGCGAGTGAAAAATCATAAGAAAATGTTAAATATATTAATTATTCAGTTTATACACAACTTGATATTGGTTTATATTTATTATTATCAAGTTGTTGCGAATTTTTGTGAAATAAAATATAATTATTTTTATTACAATAAACTAGACTAAGTGGTTAGTTCATATTAAATCTAGTTTTGATTATCTAGTTGCGCATTTAACACCTTTGTATTTCTTCCGTGACTATTTTTTATTATTTTGTTTTAATGGCTTTTCGTGGTGCATGTAGATTAAAGTGTCCATACTTTCCATTTCAATAAAGTATATATTATTATGGATTATAAATATACAAGTATAACAATATTGTAAAATTATATAATTAATTCATAAATAGATAATAGATTTTATTTAAAGTTACATAACATTTATAAATTGGTTATTGGTGAAGTTCTGCCATAAAAAAATATGGAGATATTCAAACCGTCTCTGCAATAAACTTATCGTATGATGTAATAAAATATGGTTTGAGTTAATGATGATGACAAAGAAACCGTCCAGAGATGGCGTTGATGTATATTTCTACATAAATCAAATATTGGACTAACGGGTAATTTACTGTATTTATTTAAAGTGTGGATTGAAGGAGTGAAGAAGAGTAATTTAAAAATAGATAACATATATATATATGTATACATATGTTTATATTTCTATTCAGTAATTCGGTAGTTCGGTCCAAAGCTTAAATTTTAAATACTGTTTTAATATCTGGTTACCGTTGTCTGTTAGTTGAATAAGAAACAAGGCATCACGTCATGTCTTAACAAACCGTGTTAAACGTTGCTATAGTATATGAATGGGCGATCACATGGCTAAAGTAAATACGAAATACCTATAGTTACGTACCTTTCTAGTTCTGTAATGATAGTCTTCGAAATTTAACTATATTAAGAATATCAGGCTAAAACAATTGTAAACTTATACCTGAAAGCTGAAGAAAATATAATTGTATAACCTATAAGTCCAATATTAAATGTATGAAACTATAGTATATAGAATATTAAATATAATTCAGGAAAACGATTAGACATAGGTAGTACATATATATTTTATAACAGAAGTTGATCATTTAACATAAACATAATGTTAGAGATATTACGAACTGTGCGATTTTTTTTCGAACCGAACAATTGAGTATATGGTTTTATTCAAAAATCATTTGATGTCTATTTTCTATTCAGCTGGGCTGGGAAGGTAGGGCTCGTTTCGAAAACCATAAATACAGAAAAAGATTGCTTGTTTGTTTTATCACATTTTTGAATTTTTTGATATTCGATTTGAGTTTAATAATCTATTTGTAATATTCAATTTGGATCAGGTTCGAATAAAAATGTTTAGGTTCGGTTCGGTTCAGATTCGTTAATTTCAAGAAAAAATCAGTTCAAGTTCGATTTGATCTTAAAAATCAGTGTTTGTCACATCACTACATAATATAAATAAAGGGAGGGGCTCGAAATGTTTAAAACTATATGAAGAAGTGAGTTAGCAGCACAATTACCTACATGATTAATCATTTTAGCTGATATCTGACAATGTATTATTTATAATCTAGAGAAATCTATAACATACTATCATGCAGGATTTTGTTATAGCTCCAACATAGGTATCTACTATTTAATTGGAGTAAAATAATCATAAAAATAGGCTTTATATTGACAACCTGTAGGTATTTTAAAAAATTCACATATGTGTCGAATATAATAATATATTATATCAATTTAACATGTAATCATTTTTAGAAACACTGGGAATAAACAAAAATATTTTATATTTAAATTATATATTCTTCTGCAGTCATTTTTTGAATTTGAAAAATCGACTCGTTGCAATCTAAAACCATATTTAAGTCTTCACTGAGCAATATAATATACTTAAAGATCCCTATAGTATACTAACCTGTACCGAGGTGAACGCGAACTCGAGTGGCCAATGTCCCACTTTTTTTTGTTAATTTAATAATAAATTATTGTCGGATATTTTCCACACACGAAACATATAAGTATAATATGTTACAGCATATATCTACTACAAAGTAGAGGGCGACATAATTTAAAAATAGTATTATAAGATTTTAGATTTTATATTTAGGTATATTATAAATATTCTAAAATAAACTCGTCTATAACGCCCGCCATCATGACGTTTATTAAATACCTAACGATTTATCGTATAGAATAGCTTAGTTTTAATAATAGTATAATATTATAAGAAAGAGATATGAAATAGATAAAATAAAAAGACCAACATACTTCGCACAATGGGTGGGCCACTGTTGTAGATGAGCAGTTGGGAAAGTAAGATATAGAGAGTAATTAATTTTATATCTGTATACGCAACGATAAATCATTGCTAACGAAATACGATTCGGAATGAAGTTTCTTTTATGTATGTACGTACATTTTCCTGTTTTTCAAAATTATTATGAAAATTGCTTGGAAAATCAAAAAGTGACTTCTTGAAGAAGTGCCCAGACAAAATTTCCTTTCAGAAATGGTACTACACTTGAAAATTGAAGCAATATTGCTGGTAGAAATGTTGTTTAAAGATAAAACAAAATTAAACATCATTGTAAAACCAATATAGTCCTCTTTGGGTTCCGATTCTAAAATAAAGAGTAACGCATGATGCATAGGCAGAGATTTGAAGTCTTTTACTCGAGAGTGGGGAGTGCAATCTTCTCTAACCTAACCTAATCTTAGAATAATCCAAATATAATATTCATTGAGATTGGATTATTGTATAAAATACCAAAGGAATTGTATAGACAATTATTTAAAAATTGTAGGGAGGCTTTAGATGATTTGAGAGGACACTAAGTCCTTTTTTAAAAGCCTCAACCTTCACCTATATGGAATGACGTATCCAAAGCTTGAAGGCCATAATATTTGTTTTCGATTAAAATTTAAATACTTTCAAACTGCACATTTCCTTTTATAAACTTAATATCGTGTATTATGTACATTTAAAGCGCCTAACATTTACCTATGAAATTACAATACTGTTCGAATATTACTATTAAAATACTTCCAACCTTCAAAAACATAGAAAAGTTACTAAGTTATAGTATAATATAACGTTCACATCATAAATACTTCTAATAAGAAATTGTTGTATGTAATTTAGTATTTAACAGAATTTAAATGACGCATGTAATATACATTATTTTAATCTAATCGGGAATAATTATTTAGCTAATGTAAATATTATTGTATTCTATTGTGAAATTAAGACACATTTTTTAACATGTTCCTGGGAAGTTAATAGTCAAATATTACGTAAAAATTATAAAAATTCGAAATCGTACCATTTAGATTGGTTATTTTGAAATTGTTAATTACTTTAATTTAAATTTAGAACACAATTTATTCATTTCAGAGACTACATTTTAGTTAGCCATGCATAGAAAAAAAAAAAAATACATTACATACATTTTTTAAAACGCTTCACATGTTATACATTTTTACTCTGTCCATAATAATATAAGGGCTGAAACTAGGAATGGGTGTGTCACTGTTATA
Source organism: Cinara cedri (assembly GCA_902439185.1). Lineage (NCBI taxonomy): Eukaryota > Metazoa > Arthropoda > Insecta > Hemiptera > Aphididae > Cinara > Cinara cedri. Next base: position 70,804 of record CABPRJ010000503.1, on the reverse strand, counting down.
GACAGGATAAGTTAGGAAGGTAGAATATATAAAGTTAATCAATTTATATCTGTACCCAATGACAAATTATTGTTACGAAATACGATTCTGAGCAAAGTTCAGTTATACATATATTTTGAAATGTCAAAATTTTTACGATTTTCATCAAAAAGCTTATATAAAAACTACCTACTACGTAAGGTTCAACTTTTTTTTTTTGATCACTAAATAAAACTTATAATGAACCTTGTATTAAATGTTCATACAATTTTGTTTGACTGAACAATTTTTTCCCAACTAAACCAAATAAAAAAATAACATTCAAAAATTGCAAATGCTTAGATTAGATCAAAAATCAAAAATTAAATATTTCGAAAAATTTGACATATAGACGTATAGAAAAAGAAAATTTAAGGTTTATGTCCAAATTTTAATTATATACGAATATTCTTAACTGAATTATAACAAAAAGACAAAATTGAAAATAAAGAAAAGCATTTATTCCCCAGTTTTCCCCAACTATTATTAAAACTGCTAAGAAAAAAAAAAAAACAAACTCTAATGTACCAAGTAGATAAAATTTTCTTTTAGAAAAATTACTACTCCAGAAAATTGAAGCAAGATTTCTAGTAGAAATTTTGTACTCTGTATAAAAAATAAAAAATATAAATATCACTGTATAACTAACGTCCAATACATTCCTCGCTTCACTCAGAATCAAAAAAATTGAAAATAATAAATAAGACAGTATTATGATTCAACATAATTGTAGGTATCTAAATAAACATTGCAAAAATAAAATTCTAAATTGTTAATCACGCTTGTAAAATTGAGAAGGCAAATGTGTCCAATTATTTTTATTCCTCTTTTAAACCTTAGTTTATCCTCAAGAGATAAATGGAACTCAGCTTTCAACCCCGGTATAATATTATATTGCAATATTTTTTTTATTCTCTCTCGTTGTGCATTTAACTATATAAATTATACATTATGAATTTGTTCAGTAACGTGACTCTTATTTTAACTTTGAATTGTGAAACTGCACAATACTACTGAGACTACTTCCGTATTATTTCCCCTTATCTTCCAATATAACAATTATATCTGGGTGATAGCTATACAATTATGGATTTTTCTTGTACAAAGAATTTTAATCTTATTCTTAGGTAGGCACTTAGAATATAAACGTAAATTGCTCATATTATATCATACTCAAAATAGATTTACAAGTCAACACTATCTTATTGAATTTGTTCAGCATCTTTTTGGCCAGGTTGGTCACGTAAGTCGTGACCTATTTTGGTCGTTTACTCAAAGAGCAGGCCATTTCATTTTGGCATATAATACACTATGTAGTGTATTATGAACTAGCTATAACTGTGTTTTTCCCTTTTTCTCTAGGTCCCCCAGAGCTCTCTATAGCAAAATATGTCCTTGGGTCACCCACGCGTATCCAAAGTATGATCGGACTGAAATAGCACTAAAAATGTCTTCTCATACACTAATATGTATGCCAAGAATTCGAAAAATCAAAAAAATATGTACAGGTGATTTTTTTACCAGCATGCCAACAATAATTATTTATTATTTTTTAATATTGAACTGCTAGCGGTGGCCAATAATCTCATAAGAACGTTTAGATTGACGTATATTTTCGTAATACAATATGTATAATGCAGAATATATTGTTGTGCAATTCATCATTGTACACCCATCATCTAATCTAAAATATTTATATTCATTAAAAAATGTTTTATTTATTTCAATAGGGTCTGGGTATTGATTTCATATTTAAACTTGCTTCCTATTCTAAATAATATTTATTATACGTATAACCTGCAATACTTTTAAGAGTTAATATAGTAACCGTAGCAAGTATCTATACATAAACAAAAACCTGATAAAAATGTAAAATGTTAAAAACATTACAAATATAATTCTACAATGATCGAAAAAAATCAAAATTATAATATAGGTATATAATTAAGTTTGATAAATAGTTAGATAATATATTTAAATCGAATATAATATTTAGACTATTTTAGTAATTAAATATGAATATTTTAATAATATTAAATGAAATAAATTTGCTTTCAAAATATTACTCTTATTTGTAATTTTGATAATTTTTGTCGTCGGTTTCATCACTGAAAATAGTATTGTTAACAATTGGTGGAAAGACAATATTAATTATTAAAGTCTAAATTTAATCGAGAAAATTTAAAGATTAACAAAATTAATTTGTATAAATATTTTAGTTCTACTTTTTCGACGGTTTACGCATAAATAAGACAGTATATACGAGTATGGCATGGAGTATGGAGTATATATATATAATGTACTTAAGTTAGATCAAAACAAATGAATTACTTGTATGTATGTTAATTAAAAGTTTAAAATTTAAATTTAGAAAGTTTTAAAATAATATTTGAATGTACCAAATGAATGCTTTTATTATTTATACATTTTGTTATTTGTTGTAATTTATTTAAAATTATTCGTAGATACTTAAAATTTGAACAGAAAATTTATGTTTGCCTTTTCTAGACGTGGTCAAATTTTCAAAATATTTAAGCTATTTTTAAGTTATTTATAGATATTTTAATTTTGAGAGCTTTGTACATATGTTGTATTCAGTAGGTACTCTGTGATAAATTTGTTAGACTTAACAGAAATGCGTGAAAATTTAACAGGAGGTTCATTAAAAGCCTTACTTTATGGTAAAAAAACAATTGAGTTTAATGTAGTACTCTTTTTTATAGGGGAATTTTTATCAAATTTCGACGAGTTGTTGAATAAAAAATTATGTTGAACGAATCTAATTTTTCAAGCGGTTTTTATAATATCTGAGAAAAATCGTGAAAAACGGGAAAATGTACGAAATATTTTAGTAAAATATTACGAATTTATTTTTCTGTAGACAACTTTTCTACCAGCAATTTTGCTCCGATTGACGATGATAGCATTTTTTCAAAAAGGAAATCTAACTGGGAAGGTACTTCAAAGAGGTAATTTTTTCGATTTTCCCAAGAGTTATCCCAAAAAATGTAAAATACCGGAAAAAATACGGGAAAACCAGGAACTACGAGAAATCGATACAATATTAANTAAATTACTTATAAAGTACCTATGTATCATATATAGCTTATTTTCAGAAAGACAATTTTATCTCCATGGATTAGGGAGGTCATTTTTGTGATTTTGCAATTGGTTTTCATAATTACTGGGAAAAACCGGGATAAAATGTTTGAAAACAGAAAACGTACGAATCGTAGGTATTAGTAAAATAATATTATGGCCTTTTTTTCAGTGTACAACTTTTCTACCAGCAAATTGCTCTGATTTACAATAATAGTACTTTTTCTGAAAATAAATCAGACTGAAAAGATATTTTAGGGATGCCATGTTTCGATTTTACCAAGAGTTTTCTTAACAAATGTGATAATGTAGGAAAAAACATAGGAAAACAGGGAAAAACAATACAATATTAAACAAATATTATTAAAGAAGATATATAATACCTATTTAATTATTTTACCATAATATGACATATATATTATATATTGTTCACAAAGCATCACTATCAACTGAACTGCGCTCAGAATCGTTTTTTCGTTAGCAATAGTTTATCGTTGCTTACAGATATACATTAAATTACCTATAACAGTGGCTGCACCCGTCTCCATTATCCTAGGACGTTTTTTTTTGTTACTGTTTTTATTGGCAAAAGTACCTATATGAACATAAATGTAAGTTTAATAATTTCGTATTTATGTGTATTTTTTATCCCGAAATTGTACTATTGCAGTGGACGAAGGGGATACTATAGTCTTACGTAGGAGTAGCTTAAAGGGCGGAGCAAATGTGCCGTGTGCAACGCTATAGTAGGGATAAAAGCAGTACTACTCTTTGGTGTAAGTTCGAGAACATTTACAAAACCGAAGCCGAACACGCCAGTAGATACTTCCTCCATTTTACTAAGGTGAGTACATACAGATTTTAATATATTATACTTTTTATATTATATTATAGGTAGGAATGTATTGTTTTAATAAATTATTATATAATTATTATCCGTATAACATAATAATGTAAGTGGTCTAATAATTAATTTTTTTTTTTTTAAATAAAGGTAATATAATTTTTTTCGATCTAATTTGTATTTTTACTCGCGAAATATTTTTTTTATAGTAATTGTTAATATTTCTTTGTAATTATATACAAAATAGAAGATCAACAATAACGTTATTACGGATCATATTAATCTCGCATGGATTTTTCAGTTTAACATTTTATTACGATAAATTATTTCTTTATTGATTTGAGTTATAAATATAGATATAATTTTTTTTAATTTTATTATAATGCGATATTAAGTAACTAACTAGATATGTTAATTTTTAAGGTCGAACCGATCCGAACTGAACTTTCATTAAAATTAACGAACCCGAACCAAACCGAACTTTTAAAATATTTTATCGAACTTGAACTTAAACATTAAAAAGTAAAAAGGTTAGGTTAGGCTATGTCATAAACCTAGGTTTTCAAATTACTCGGTTCCGTAATGTACAATTTGAGACCCAATAATCCGACAAAAATATAATTTTTCTTTTTCGTAACAAGGCCGCTCTATCCCACCGTAGAACATCGTATTGGTGACCGCGCAGATTCGGCATCGTATGATTTTCCAACCGAACTATTGGGTATTAGGTTCGATTCGATTTGATTATTTGCAATTGTTTGCAAATAATCGAATTTTGGCAAACGAAAATCGAACAGTTCGTCACATCTTTACAATTAACCAACACTTCTTAAGCATAGCACAGAAACCTAATATTACAACTATTTAAGCATAAGAATCTCATTAGACTATTAATATATTTATCATACATTTTTATTTTTTTTAGAAGTATAAAGTAAGTAAGTTAGTAAATATCCTAAATTCCTGAATTTACCCACATTAGGTATGTAGATATTAAATTTAAATAGTTGAATTTGTTCATACGTAATTTATGGCTATAATAATGTTAAAATATTGAAATAACTAAAAATCCACTTATACCCAACTATAATATTTAAACATCAATTAATTTTAAAATGTACCTATTAATTTTAAAGATTAAAATGCCGAAATGCTTCGGTGAACAACAGTTTTGCAACAGAAGTTTCGAAAAACAGACTATAGATATACTACTATGTTGTATCTTTTTCATTTTTTGTATAATCATAACATTTTTAACGGTATTCAAGTCTTATTCGTTATAAATTATAATAGAACTATGTTTAAATCTGTTACACATTTCACTAGGAACGTGGTTTGGTACACTACATTATAAACGTCCCCGTTATTGTTTTATTTAAATTATTAAGAGTAAATACATTTAACACGATGTTATGACGTGTTTACGTTTCCAGTGTTTATAACACGGACGGATAGTTTGAACTCCGTTTGTATGTAAAATAAATGTCATTAACATTATAAACTCGTTCTATATAGTTCCGCGATTAGTTTGCCAAAATACAATCATCGTGTTTATAAAAATACTGGGAACAGAGATCATATACATTTTTTGTGAGCTATACATTTTTTTGTCTCCATACTTGAATTTGATAGGTAGGGTAGGTATGTATGATAATATTAACTATGTCATTGAATCCCTTACATTCGACCGAAAAACTGTATATCAATCCCTAATAATGTGCATACAATTATTATAATTATTGAATTTAGTCGGTAAAATATAGTCGCGAATTGGTCGAGAAAAAATAAACCTGTTCATATTATAAACGCTGTTTGTATAGATTGTAGGTACATATTATGTCCCTGTCCTTAATAAGTCATCAGAACTTCAGTATACTTATAGCCTATAGGTACCATACAGGCAATATGTTATATTAAGTAATGCTCGTATAATGAATAATGACTAGTTTCATTTTTTCACAACCGTATGTGTGAGTCATTTATTTTTTTTTGTCCAACAATAAAATATGCCCATATATAATATAAATAGGTAATGAACACATATTTAGAGGCCATATTGAATACACTCTTAGGTATTATCTTCCATATTAGTAAATGCTGTAGTTTTAACTTTCAACGAACCGCAACTCTTATTTCTTTATGGGCAGACTAAATAAATAGTAGCGGTACCGTATTTATATAATATTTTGTTTGAATATAATGATATATTCTATTATTTTTATTGCAATGATTTATACACTAAATCGGATTTACTATACAGAACATTCCTTACTAGCCAAGCGCCAATACCTGGATTCACGCCCAATTTTTCTTTATAAATATTTATTTAACTTATAGATATTTTTGACGGCTTCGATTAACATATAACAGAAATAGTTTTAATTTACTATGAAATTGAATTGTTAAAAAAGTAAATTTACTTGTATTAGATATTAATTAAGATTCTAAGAATGTATAATATTAATTTATTTTTGTAATATTACATAATATGAAATACTGCAGGATATTATTCTTTTTTTAGATTTTTCTTTATTTTTATAACTCTTATACGTTTTGTTTTTATCAACAATTTATGGTTTTAGTTTTTTTTTCTTAGATCTAACATAAATATATTTAATAGGTCATAGTATCCAGTATCCAGGAATGAATAATGGCTCATAGCCAATCAAATATGTCAAGTATAGCCAAATGCTATAAATATAATAGCGACACAAATACAATACGTATATACTGCTTTCATACTTCAATTGTTTTTTTTCTCGATCTCCTTAATCGATTGGTAAACGACTGATCTACATTAAGCTGTCATCTAAAAATCTCTATATACCTACTTAAAAGTATTGTAAAAGCGTGTACACCATGTTATGAATAATACAATTTGGTAATAATTAACGAAAATTGAAAAATGTAGTATTCTAATATTTTTATTGAACCCCGTAATGCAATTTTAAAATATTCCTTTGATATATTTACAGAAATAAATTATTTTATCTTTCTGCTTAAGTGTGTATACATATGGTATTATTTACATGGTATTATTATTAAGCAGTTTAAGTTTTCTACCAAAAATAATATTATAAATTGTATAATATTAATTATTGTTATCATTTAAGTTTTTCATCTCACATTTTCAATTTGTTTTTACCTATATGTATACTCGATTGAAAAATGTTTTCTCAATTTATTTTTAGTTTTGTTTGTAAAGTCGTCTAAATCAATATTGTAAAATGCCTTTCGTCGCAATTGAACACCCTAAATGCCCAAAATGCTCGAAATCAGTGTACGCCGCCGAAGAGCGGATTGCCGGAGGATACAAGTATCACAAAATGTGCTTCAAATGTGGTAAATATAGATTAATTAGAAGAAAACATAAACTATTGTAAATAATTACGATGACATTTTTAGAGATGTGCAGCAAGTTTTTGGACTCCACAAACTGCGCGGAACATGACAAAGAATTGTACTGTAAGAATTGTCATGGAAGGAAATACGGCCCAAAGGGATACGGTTTTGGCGGTGGAGCTGGATGTTTGAGCACAGACACCGGCGATCATCTCGCCAGCAACGTGTAAGAAATTAATAACTTTTTAATCAGTTAATAATTCTTAATAACGGGTTAATATTCTTACTAACTATTATAATAGTTTCCGAAAAGATCGGTAATTTTTTTTTAAAACAAGTTCACTCCAGAATTCTTGCTTCATTAAAATCGACAAGAAGATCTTTTTAAAGAATTTTGTTTAGTAGTGCATTAGGAAGCCGTTTTTTTTATTTTACTTCTAGTTTTCTTAATAACTGGGGATAAACTTAGGAAAATGGGAAAGTTTACGTAGTTAAAGGTTTCATAATTTTTTAAACCTAAAATTGGCCTTTTCTAGACGTAGTAAGATTTTCAATACATTCTAGTAGTTTTTAATACATATTTGTAATATAAATATGTATTTTACCTTATCTAGTTTTGTTTACTTTTATTTTAATTTTATGTGGATAAGTATAATTGTTTTGACTTATTAGAAATGGTAGACAATTGTATAAGGGGTTCATCCTAAGTTATATTTAATGTTCAAAACTAAAAATTTTGCTTTATGAAGTAGTTTTTTATAAGCGTTTTAAGTTAAAATTTTGATAAAAATTGTAAAAATTACTGCCGCATTTCAAAACAAGTATAACAGAACTTCGCTTAGAATCTTATTTCATTAGCAATATTTTAGGATTTAGTATTGTTTCCAACTTTACCAACTTCTCATCTAAAACAGTGCTGCATCTATCAGCAAAATCGGCTATTTTTTTTCATGTTTCAATTGAAAAACTTTTTGGATTCGTTCTTAAAATATCCCGGTTAACGCTAACCGGCGGTTAAATTTACTGCATATTACTTTTAATATATTACACATTGGTATAATATCGTAATTTTGACTACAATTTTGGTATTTCTTAATTTCATTGATTTTTGTCATGAATTATTATTGTGTATTAGATCAGTTAATGAACTGTTGTTAAATTGATTACCTCTATATGTATAGATACATACATTTTTAATTATCCTCTATAATATTAAATGTTATTAATTGTATAACATGATGTCCCTATTACACAAGCACGATTCCAAATTCAATTTAATAATGAAGTGTGTTTTTTTTAACAGCCATTAATGAAGAACCAATCCAATTAAATACCTGACCACCTGAAGGACCTATCCATCAACCCATATATTATTTATTTTTGCATGCAAGAGTAAAACCTTTTTAATATTTGCTTATACATACAAATTCACCTCTCATTTCTGTTCGTTTTAGATTATATATATATATATATATATATCTAAAATATATATGTATATATGAAATAATATACCAATACCTATTTAATAATTATACGATAAGAATCCAAGCTTGTACTTATTTATCACACATACACACTAGTTGTATGTACTGAACAAGCATTATATAATATGTATAGAAATGTTTTGTTAATTTTCCATTAAATTAATAATATTATTTTCAACAAACGTTTTTATTTTATTGTTTTCCATTTATTTGGCATCTTAAGCGATGCTTTCGGCTAATAATATTTATTTTATCCAAATTCGTACAGAATATATTACAATTATATATAAATATATTCAGAGTGATAAATTTATCGTAAGACACTCATTATCTCATAAAGTATTAACTTTTTTTGATATTTGTTTTCTAGAAATTTCAAAAAATATTAATGCTTAATTCCGAGATAATGAGTGTCTTACAATATATTGATCACCCTGTTTCTATACAATAACAAAACATTTTACTTGGGAAAATTCAGGCATTATGTACATACTTAATTATTTATTTTATTTTTTATCGAAACAAAACTATTCAATTTAAAATTAATGTTGATATTCTTAGTACACGTTTAAAAATATGTATCGTCACTATAATAATATACGATTTAAAATTGCATCACGCCTAAAGCACGCTTAAGATACCTACCAATATATTATTACCGCCTATTCGCGTATTAAGTTTTTACTTAAAACTATGAAATTAAACATGACAAATAATATTACTATACAAAATACTAGCGTCTAAGCATAATATTACAAAATATATTGATGCGATGAATCGAGAGTACACGGAATGTTATTGTTTCTCTTCTAGAGTCCGAATGGCTTTAAATGGTGAGATTCAATATTTTTAATAGTACCTATCATAATATATATTTGCTCAAATTAGGTCTAATACATATATATACACACTTATGCTTTGATTTTTTTGCTTTTACTAATGTACACATACCTCATTATATAATAAATTACCTATATTTTCTTTGTAACTATGCGTATTATTATTCTTGTTGTACACTTTCGCTTAATAGTTTATATTATTTAACAAAATTACATATTAATAACAAAAATACGGAGAGGTGAACTTATATGGTTTGTAAATATTTTTGTACCTAAATGGCTCAAACAGCCATTAATATTATTGTTTTATACTTAATAATATGTTTTACTTCAGCAAGCTGCACTTTTGGATTGGAGTCGTTATTGATGGTTATGAACATCTGTTTTATTCATCATTGCATTTCGCATTATAATTTTTCACTTTACTTGAAAGATACCTATATACCTATACTTAATTAATAACTTCAAAGTTTGATACTACCTAAGCATGTTTTTGAACTTTACTATAATATTTTTGTATACTATTTTCAATTAGATAATATATATTATGTCTGTGTTATCAAATTAAGTGACGTCATATATCTTTATTTATAATATTATGTTTTTACAATAGTTTAGTACACATTGCCTTTGTTTATTTTTTTGTATTCGTTTTTTCCTAAAAAAATTAATACGAATTAAATAAACATGTTTTAAATCTATTTTAGTAGTGCACAAAACCAAAACAACTACTCAATTTTTAATTTAAAAATATCATTTATAATGCTTCAATGCATTCTTTTAGAATTTTAATATATATATATATATATATATATTATGCAAATATTACTATACTATACGCATAATTGTTATAATAATAATGCCTATCTATACTATATTACTGATACAAAACATAAACTAAAATACTAAAATACTAATATAATTACTTTATATTATTATTACTATTATCTACACATTTACGTTTAATTTACAATAATTAACATTTTTTCAATACCTATTACTTAAAAAAAGAAGTATTCTGCAATTAAGTTAACGTAATAAAATTAAATTTTAGATCGTACTTCCATAAACCTCAAGGTACTGTGGAATCTCGAGCCAAGGCACCCGAAGGCGAAGGATGTCCACGTTGTGGTGGATTTGTGTACATGGCCGAGCAAATGCTAGCTAAAGGAAGAGTGAGTACTATTTGAATCGATTATAACCACTTTGTCGATTGTACGACCCATTAGATCTATATATAGGATGTGTCACTCGATCAATATGGTATTCTAGGCATACCACCAAGACTGTTTCAATTGTGTTTCGTGTCACAGGACTTTGAACTCAGTGTTGCATTGCGACGGACCTGATAATCAAGTGTACTGTAGAGGTGAATGAGATATTTATGATGAATATTTACAGTGATGTTAATGAATAAATCCCGATTTGGTTGAAAAATTAAGTTCCATTTTCAACCCCATTATTCTATAATCAAATTCAGAAATTTGTTTTATTTTTTCCCTATCTAACATAAAGCACATTGAAAATAGTTGTTTGATAGATTCAAGAATGGTAAAATTATGTGATAAGTTTGGAAATTTAAACGCTGTGTATTATACTATCATTTTTTTTTATTTTTATCTAACTATTTTAAGAACCTATTGCATGATTTGTATGTATCCATTTTTAGTCCTGGCATAAAGAGTGTTTCAAATGTGCTACTTGTGCGAAAGGTTTGGATTCAGTAAATTGCTGCGGAGGTTCTGATAAAGAAATTTACTGTAAAGGTATGTATACCTATTGGTGTAATTTATTATTTGCATGATTTCATTTTTAACACGATTCGTTTCGAAATCAGTATGCTATGGCAAGAAATTTGGACCTAAGGGTTATGGTTATGGACAAGGAGCTGGAGCCCTTCAAAGCGATCCCGCTTATAACGGGTACGTATAATAATTGTTTAGTCATTTATAAATCAAAACTTCGTGCATTTAAGTTAGATACATAGAATACTAATAATTTAAATAGTATAGGTGTAATATTATAACATTTCAAATTGTACAATGTTTGAACTTTTAGTTTTTTGGTGGTGGAAAAAATTAATGTATACATAGTCTCCACCATTTGAGAAAAGTCTGAACCCCGTTTTGAATATGTAATTTATTCAATTAAAATTATTTTAAACATTTATGTAGATTATAATACATACAGATTAAATTGATTGTTATTGATTTTTTTTTTTTTTAAAGAAGTTTCATTTTTTAAGCGTGATATTTATCTGTAATAAATTTTTATATTTAATTCACAAAAATAACAATACTAGGTCCTTAATCATCCAGAGCCGCCCCTCCCCCTCAAAAAAAAATCAAATAAATGTTCCTGCTAGATAGTTAAGTAATTATAGTTGTGTTTTTATGCTATTAGGTTTCCAAGCTGCAGCTAAATATAGGTACTAAGTTCGATAAAGGCAAGGTACCTTTATGATAAAGACTTTATCGCACGAAAAAACTGATTAGTGATAGATTGCTAGATTAGTTGAAGCAAATTACTCGAAGGAAGTAATTCTCATCATTAATTAAGGATGAGTTTTCTACAATATTTGCTGAAAAAATATTTACCTGCAATATTTTCAAATAGACTAAGTTTTTTTGCGCATGCTAATTTATGGAATTTGTATTTATTGTTTTTATAATGCATGAAATATTTCTCCTACGCTCTCTATAGAATATTATGATTCTTTTTTATTCTGATTTAATAATATGAAATAATAAAATACGGCCAAATTTCGCATTATATACTTACAGTGTTTTTTCCATATAGTTTGTTATTCAAAGCGCTTCGGTCCCAGAGGTATAGGTCACTGTGGTGCTGGAGGTCAGTCAATTGGTTTAACATGCGATTTAAACGACGAAACCGAAAGGTATTTAAAGATACCCAAAGGTTTTAATAATTATACCTACTTCTATTATTTGCATAGCATGCATTTATCCATTTATCTATTAATTCGTAAACATATATATTATAAAACTCTGTTCTTATTTTATCATTCGTTATAGACATAATATATTTATTTCAAATAAAATAATTCAATGCACGATTATATACCTTATAAACCATTTTATTTTGTATTCACGTATTTTAAGTGACGTGAATGGAAATTATTGTTTGTTTAGGGATGTCAGTACATCTCGTGCTCCTGTCACCGATACAACTTCCATAAAGGCCAAACCAGGACAAGGGTGTCCCCGTTGTGGTGGTAAAGTATTTGCTGCCGAACAAATGTTAGCCAAAGGAAGCGTAAGTAACAATTGTATAACATAGTTTATTGATAATATTTTGAATTTTAATGAATTATTTTATTATATTCGTTGCGTTCAATACTTACTTAATTTAAACGATTACCTACTTCAATGTTTAATACAATATGCTAAATCGTTCTTGTATTTCTAAAGGAATGGCATAGAAAATGTTTTAAATGCAAGGATTGTAACAAAACATTGGATTCAATTATTGCTTGTGATGGTCCGGATCACGATGTGTATTGTAAAACTTGTTATGGTAAAAAATGGGGACCCCACGGATATGGATTTGCTTGTGGATCAGGATTTCTTCAGACAGACGGCTTAACGTTAGTAACATTTCTTTATTAGGTTATAAAATTGTATTTAATTGTAACCATATAGTATTATAATACTTTGTTTACAGAGATGATCAAATATCAGCTACGCGACCATTCTATAATCCAGATACCACGTCTATTAAAGCGGCCGAAGGAGAAGGATGTCCGAGATGTGGAGGAAAAGTATTTGCTGCTGAACAACAATTGGCTAAAGGAACAGTAAGTTTCTCTAATGATAAAACGGTATACTTTTTTTCTATTATAAGTTTAGAACAATATTTTATAGTACACAATATACCTTCATGTGCCTTTTTTTTACAATTTTAGTGTATTGCGCACGTGTTTAAAATTCTATTATTTATAGATGTGGCACAAAAAGTGCTTCAGTTGTGCTACTTGTCATCGGCCATTAGACTCTACGTTAGCTTGTGATGGACCCGATAAAGAAATTTACTGCAAGTCATGTTATGGAAAATATTTTGGACCGAAAGGATTTGGATACGGACACTCTCCGACTTTGGTTTCTACCAAAGGAGAATCTACAATTTTATTGTGAGTATACTTTTATAAAACTATTAAATAATCATTAGTGTGGTTGAGTATGGTGGACTATGTTGTATAGTTCGGAGTTTTAGGAGGTAGACAGAAAAATAGATCAAAGAATAAGTGTAACAAAGATAATAATAGTGGTTGGATGCGGTTGAGAATATGAGGATAGCCAGTATGTGAGGTGGTAGATCGAGTCAAATAGAAGTTTAGAACGAGAGTAGCTGGCCTCAAAAAGTTAGGATAAAAGCGAAAGAGAAGAAGATAAATAATAGTTAATAATGATTAAACTAAATATGGTACATTGTTTTGGCTCTAATAATGTACTATTATATACTGTACCGGGTACCCATTATGAACAAAATCATTTCATAAATTATATAAAATATTTTTAATTATCTAATTATTTTGTACGTTTTTTTTACTAGCCCTGAAGCGAGACCAACATCTGGAATAAAGGGCAGGAATGGTAATGGATGTCTTAGGTGTGGATATGAGGTTTATGCTGCTGAACAAATGATCAGTAAAAATAAGGTAATACAATTTTTGAATTTAAATACTTATCCGAAAAGTAAGCATTGATGGAATGCGAAATCATATTAGTGTGTTAGCTGAATGCAAATGATATTAAATACAGGTAGTTAAGTGTATTTATTAATGTATGCCAATAAATATTTTTTTAGGTATGGCATAAGAGATGTTTCACTTGTGCCGATTGCGCGAAATCGTTAGATTCGACTAACTTAACTGACGGTCCAGATGGCGACATTCATTGCAAACCTTGTTATGGAAAATTCTTTGGTCCGAGGGGTTGCGGCTTCGGTTTAGGTGGTGGTGTTCTATCTAGGGCATAAATAATACCTAATTAGATATTTACATATCTACTACAATTCAAAAATGGACTAAAGTCAAATGCCAAAGATTAACTTTTTAAACGAACTTTCTTTGAATATTTATGTTATGCTTTACATTTCATGTAATATCGATCCAAAAAAACACTAATTATTATTTGATAAAATTAAAAAAAAAGAATTCTGATCATTTACGTATAATATTGTTTTTTTTATTATTATTTTACATGTTGTGTAACTATATTATACTAAGTGCAAACACCTGTGAACATTTTTTATATTTTCAGAGCTTTATTAATTATATCATTTTATATTATGCATCACATCCGCAAATAAAAATGATCAAACAAATTAATATAACTTTAAGCGTAAGAAATGTAACTTTCTTTTTGTAATTTCTATACATATAATAATAATAATAATAATACGCGATAACAATAATGCGCATCGAAACTATAATGTAAACAATATTGAACTTTGGAATGTATAATTATTGACAAGCCCTAAATATTAAAAATGAAAATATATAATATTAAATTTTGCCATTTAAAATTGTATGCATTAAAACACAAATTTTAATTTGGCGTATTGTTTGTTACTCTGTCGGTAGATCAAGTTGAATTTAGTTGTGTATTCTATGGTATACGGCGTATAACAACTTCTAAATTGTTTAGTTGATGCTCATTTTTAATGCGTGATATACGCAAGTATACGCATAGGGGCGTATAACAATTGCCCCTTGTCTTTTTAGACCTTTTTATAAGATATTTGAGGGCTACATGTAAACTACACAAATGACCTTTTTACCAGTATTTAAAACATAGTGTAAACTCCTACATAGTTCTTTTAACCTGCTAAAAATAGATGGTGTAATCTCCTACATAGACCTTTTTTACATTTTTACCTACCAAAATAGATTGTGTAATCACAGACCTTTTTACATTTTAGATTCTGAGTGTAGAAAAGAATATATATTGGTTTTACATTGATGTTTATTTGAGATAATTCCACTTAAGTGGGAAAAAACGTACGATTTTAAATTAACACGCACGGCATTTTATACCAAAAATAATTCTCTAATGGAAAAATGGTAAGACTTTTATTGTTGTATTTTGGATAAATATTCATAGAGACCTACGAATCTAAGATAATAAAATGTTAAATAAAATTTAGTAAACATATTCATATAAGGCATCATATCGGAAATTCTCGAACATTTCGATAACGTCTACGTTATTTCCGTAAATTGGAAATACAACAATCTCTCTCTTTTTTTTTTTTTTATAGTTTATGATTGATTTTTATTTATTTTAATAACTAAAAAAATCTAATTGTATTATAATAGTTTGTTATGATTTTATGTACCTAATTAAATATAAAAAGCCCCACTTATATGTATTGTAAAAATTATTGTTTTTCAAATTACGAAAAATAAATTAAACATGTTTTATATTGAACGTTCAAACCGTATTTAAGCAATATTTTATTATATTGCATTAATTTAGAAACGGGAACAAAAAAAAAAAAAACAAAAACAATTACAAATATTTGAAAAGCCTCTTACATTGTAGATTGTATAGTTCTTTATAGGAGAAATAAAGAACTCGCAACACACCGATGATGTTGAAATTTAAAACTATACCGCTGATACCACAATATCTCATATAAATAGAATAGCTGCCCTCAATACACCAATGTTTTGGATTCACATTAGAAGTATTCATTACTACCACTAAATAGGTAACGGATTCTATATTATTGAATTCTATGATTAAATATATATGGGACCATTGGGACCACTTAGGAAATATAAAATACTTATAAAACATATTTTTACAATTTTACAATTTATTTTTTTATTTATAAATTAATAAGATCTTCAATTTAGGTTTATTAATAAACGTTTAATGGAACTTGGCTCAGTTATTGCCTTCATTTATCGTTTCATATAGTACCTACTACTAAATTATCCTACAAGTATATATATATATACAGTATTTCAGTAAGTAAGTATTAAGTACCTAATAGTAGATTATGTTCAGAAAGGAAAACTGTAAAAGTAAAAATTGGGAAAGTATAGGAACATAATTTACAGAAATTATTATTACGCATTGCATATTAAAATCGAGAAAAATGTTTTAAATAATGGATGTCATTCGATTGCATCCCGTTTTAACCTCTTTAACTCTTCTAGAGTTTTGGTTACGTCCAATTTTTGCAGATATGCATCCGATTATGTTCCAAACGAAAAATTGAGAATTTCGATTATATCCGGCAAAATTAGTCCAACTACAAATAATTTCAACTCAGTAGCATATCAAGAATTTTTCAATGGGGGAAGGGGGCTTGAAAATTGATAGTTAATTAATTCGTTGTTTTGTTACAAATTTGAAAAATAAAGTAGGTCAGTAGATGCATTATTAGTTCTGACTGATAATAAACATGAAGTATGAAAACAAATCTTCAATATGTAGGTAACTATAAAAATGTTGCTCAATTTAATACAATAAACGATCAACCAAAATTAGAATTTAATGAATAGTGAATTGCATTACTTACAGGTTTTTTTCTTCGAACCAAAAATCGAGAAGAAATTTGATCTTTTTTCTGTTATAATGAACAATTAAATAGTTATTTTAGTGTGCACTATGAGATACATTTTACACGAAAATAGTGACGAAAAACATAAGTATACAAAATATTATTACTTTGATGCTTAAGAGAAATTAGTGAAAACAAAATTATCTACATAATTGTTTTTCACTAATATTAAAGGTTATATTAATATTATTTGCAACATCCGTGGGCTAACTTAAAGATGCGTTGATTTTGCAATCGTGTAGTGTGCAGATTTACAATAAACATGAATTGGTTTGTACGATTGAATCTCACGGTAATCTCAATTCTAAATAAAAATATTAAAAAAAAAAACAAATTTTTGTCATCGATAATTATTATTATAAATATTGGTTTCATAAAATATCGCGTAATCTCAATAAATAATTGATTTACTTTCATATTGAACAATTTACGAATTTTTACATAGCAAGTTATTCTCGCCCACCTTTCAATTGGCAATCGCCGATCTTTTTTTACTTTTTTTCACATTTTTTTTCATCCGAAATTTCACTGGACGCAATGGACGTATTGACTATCCCCGAAAATAATACACTGCACAGTGGTTTGAATCATCGTAATTTAGCTTGCCTAATTTTAATTTTAAAATTATGCTAAATAAGATCTATTATATTGAATTATTTATGAATATAAATAATCATAAATAATTTAAATAAATACGTTTATTAGAGATAATTTAAAGCTTAAAAATATTTTACCCAGCACCAAGTTGATTAAATATTCGGATAAGTATAAATGCCATTTAAAACTGAACCTTTGAGTTTGTTTGAGTTTTATTTTTTCAAATATAATATAGATACTAAATACATAAAACAAGGTAAATACATTGTTATATGTTTTAAAAATGTATTTATACAAATTATTTAGTTTTTAACCAGAATGACTCAAAGTTTTTCTATATTTATTAAGGATAAAAGTGTAGAAAGAAATTAGAAACTTCAGAGCTTTTCAGGCCAAAAACAATTATTTGAGGAAATTTGTGGTATATAGAGGAATTTTTGCATTATAAGATATTAACATACATTTTAAGTATATTATGTTATATTTATGCAGTGATAAGCATATAAACCATTAAATATAAAACACTCATTATTTCGAAAAGTATTAACTTGTTTTGGGATTTGTTTTTTATTTTTATTAGGAAATAAGCAGCTCTAAAATGTTACATAATGGTTATTTTTTGTCGTTTTTATATTTTTGAATCGTATTTTTCAACTTTTTGTTTTTCCCCCAATTATGATAAAACTATTTTAAATATTAAAAACGATTTTTTTTATTAATAGTTATATATTAAAAGGAACAAAATCGATCTCTTATAATTTTTCGATTGAACCAATAAGAAAACATAGTTTGCGAAAAATGAAATCAGTAACACCGTGGAGTGCTCTAAATATTTGCTGCTTTACATGCAATTTTCTTTCGGGGTTTTCTCAATTATTTTGAAAACCATAAGAAAATCAAAAATTAATTTATGCACCAACTAGATAATTACAGAAACGTACCCAAACCTTCCGAAATGTTTGGTTTTTTTGTATAATTATTTACTTATTCCATTGTAATGTTAAATTATTATTCTAATTTTCAATAACTGATTTTCAAAAACATCCCTTACAATTTTTTTCTGCTTATGTTATTATAGACAAAATTACTTTTCAGAAAAGATGCTACACTTTATATACTGGAGGAAAATTTCTAGTAGAAAAGTTGTTCACAAACACAAAAAGACGTCTTGGGATAATAGAGACTGATGCAGCCACTGTTATAGGTAATTTAATGTATATCTGTAAGCAATGATAAACCATTGCTAACGAAAAAACGATTCTGAGCGCAATTCAATTGATAGTAATGCTTTATCATTAATATATATAATATATAATAATATATATAATATATAATAATATATATAATATATAATAATATATATAATATATATAATATATGTCATATTATGGTAAAATAATTAAATAGGCATTATATATTTTCTTTGATAAAATTTGTTTAATATTGTATCGATTTCCCCATGTATTTCCCTATTTATTGAGAAAACCCCTGGGAAAATCGAAAAATTACCTCCCGATAAAAACTTTCCGAGTCAAATTTTCTTTCAGAAAAGGTGCCATCATTTTAAATTGAAGCAAAATTGCAAGTAGAAAATTTGTACACAGAAATAAAAGGCCATAATATCTTTTTACTAATACTTACATTTCGTACATTTTCTGTTTTTCCGACATTTTATCCCGGTTGTTACTAGTAATTATAAAAACCGATTGAAAAATCACAAAAATGACTCCTCTAAATTACCATAGAGATTTTTTTACCAGCAATTTTGCTCCAGTTTATGATAGCAATGTTTCTAAAAGGAAATCCGACTCCGGAGGTACTTTAGAGAGGTCATTTTTCAATTTTCTCAGAACTATTCCCAACAATTCTGAAAAACCGGGAAAATCGGTAAAACATTAAACACATATTATTAAGAAAATATATAATGCTTATTTAATTATTTTACCATAATGACATATATATTGTTGATAAAGCATCATTTTCATCTGAACTCCACTCAGAATTGTTTTTTCGTAAGCAATGGTTTATCGTTGCTTACAGGTATACATTAAATTACCAATAACAGTAGCTGCACCCGTCTCCATTATCCTAGGACGTCTTTTTTTCTGTACTAAAAGTATAAAATATAAAATAGAAGTAAGAAGTATGAGAGTATAAAGTATACTTTTTGTACTTGTACGCAATCCCAGAAGGGATGACATTTTTTGATTTTCCCAGCTGTTGTCGTTATAAATGGGGACAATCGGGAAATAGGTACAATATTAAATAAATATGATTAAAAAAAATATATACCTAATGCATCTTTCCATAAATAATATGACATATATATTGTTGATAAAACAACACTATTAACCGTTTTTCATTAACAGTGGTTAATCGTTGCGTATACAATACAGATATAGTACATTCAATTTTTCCTCTGCCTTCTCAACTTCTCACCTACAACATTGGCTAACCCATCGTGTAAAGTGTGTCCGTATATTTTTAAATCTTCATGGTATCTACTATGTGCGTGGTACCTACTCGGTAAATGACACGGTAGAATGTTGACAACCATGTGCGTTTGTGCGTCGAAAAAACGTGTCACGGCCGACGAAAATATGTCCGGTCTGCGCATCCCAGCTTAGATCATAATATACCCACTAAAATTTATACCTGTGTACCTTTGTACGGGTGTTATATTCACGATTAAAGATCTTAATTCTTGGGGGGATTGGAAGCGGTGATTTTCTGTCCTCGTCTTAACATAACACCACCGCTCTCAATCCCCTTAAACCATGGTGTTGTTCTTTTATACAATCCCTACTTACTATTATGATTTCAGTTACATATATTAGTGCGCATACGCGCTGGGCTGCAAAATACGCCGTCCGGAGCTCGGTCGTTGATAGTCATCTTAAATCACGGTTAAAAATAATTTAATATTGGTAGTAAAATATTCAAATAATTTATTTTGTAAACAATAATTCAGATTTTTCTTATTAGCTTAAGTATTACCTATTTTGCGCGTGTGCAATATTGAATGTGACTCGAAATTATGACGATAAGTGGGGGGTTGTTTTAGATACAATAAGCGGCCGACGAAGACATGTCAATGCCAGTATCGACTGTATCTCGTCGAGAATCGAGATCGTCCCGCCCATAGATAAGCATTCTTTATCAATGCAAAATATTGGTTCCTTGAAGAATCGTTTGTATAATGAATATATTGCTGTATAAGTTTATAGAAATCCGTAACCTAGTCCAGTCTACCAAACTCAGCAGTTGACACTCAATACACTCGCTTATTTACAGCGGTGATTTTTCGCCGAATATAAAACGTAGTGGCATGATATTCTACGGTCGTCAGTTGTTTTTATCAATCGTTTAACCAAACAGCGTGGTTATAACTACTAACGTGGTTTTTAATTTCTTTGATCTTAGCTCATGTGTTTCTACTGATAACGAATTTTCTCTTCCATATTTTTTGCGTTGCGCAGTAAAATAGAAACGTGCCGGGTTACCGAACACGCAGTTCGTCCACTACTGTAGTTTTTGCGTTTCCAAAGTCACATGGTTATTAGACAAAAAAATAATATTACATTTTTAATATTTAATAATATTTTTGTTTCTATATTTTTCACAGTTAGAATCTGTTTTTGTCGCGTTTTATTGTTTATATCAATTCGCAGTGTATGTTAATTGATGGTAAATACGTCGTCATTCAATTTTTGTAAGTACCTACTAACAAAAAAAAAAAACAAAATTACCTGTACTCAATCATTGCTGAGATTGAGTATGTTTAATTCATGCTATTTGCTTTATTAAACAATTTTTCAACAATAATCCGATTGTTATACTGATGGCATATTGAACAATGTTTGAGTAAAGTTTTAGTCGTTTAAAATCGATTCGGTTTTGTAAATGACTAGTATGAATAAGGTATTAATACCATCATCTACATCATCAGTTGCCATGTCTACTAAAAGTACATGCAACAAAGAAAATATACACTCAAAAAAATATGTGTCCGCATCTGATGATATTGATGTAATTGAACACACACCTTGTCAATCTCCACTGCCCGGTGAAGATAAACAACTACAAGAATTAAATAAGTGTGATGACAGTGGTGAAAGTGAAACTGTGATTATTGAAAAACAAAAATTTGTGGAAGCTCCATTACCTAAAACTAACCCTTGGAAAGCAAACATAAATGCAGCTCACACTGTTCGTCCAAAAGAATCTATCAAAGAAAAGGATCCAATAGTTGGTGAAAAAAGAGTTTTACAACCTCAGCAGCAAACTATTTGTGAGTATTATTACTTTATAGTATATATATTAACATGAATATCATAACAATAATTTTATCCTATACAAATTTACCTAGATATCTAAGCAATTTGATTGGTTTTTAGTAAATAGAGAAGAAGTAATCTCCAATAATAATAATACAAATTTTATTCCAGGAAGATTGTTCAGTTTTTAAAAATTATATTTCTTTTGAATTTCTTACTGTTTCAACAATATTAAATAGGTACCTATAACATACTGAAAACACGCCTATTTGTAAAAAAACTATTATTTAAGTTTAAATTAAGTTAGTAGGTACCTATAAATATTATATTAGTGAATATGAAACAAATAAATAAATTTATTAATATAATATAATTTATAACATAATTTTAATAATTAGTGGTTTTGTATACCTATTTATTTAAATACTACAAGAACTTTGCTACATTAATTAAATGGTTTCTTTAACATTACCCGAAGCCTTTTAGCCTAAATGAGTTGGGTTTGATAGTAACTTTTCAACAGTAAATAAACCAAGAAATAAACTTAAGAGTTAATCTATTATTAAATGTACCTGCCTATAATTATAGCAAATTACTAAATTGGTCAGGATGACATTTATAAGTGTTTATTTTGTTTACATGATTGAATTTAGGTAATTAGGGATCTTGATTTTTTACATAAATCAAACATTCAACAGGTGTGCTCCTAAGGGACATAATTATTAAACTTTTTTTCCTTTGTGGATATTTAACATCAGTTTCTTTAATTTTAATTTTTAGTTTAGTGTTGGGAAAGTTATTTGTGCTATTTTAATTAAACAAAAATTTAAGCTTAAATCTAGTTAAATTATATTGTTTTACAAGTGCTCAGGTATGGAATACAACAAGTATAATGTGTGGGTACTGTATTAGGGTTTTTGAAGATGGATTCTTGAAATAAATAAATTTATTCAATGGTTCTTAATTTTTAATTTGAAAGCACCTATATTTTATTTAAAATATTCAAATCATATTTATTATTTAATAATAATTTATTTTACTGTATAGAACTTAAACAAAATTGATAAGATATCTATAATTGAAAAATACAATACTTACCTGTTTACTTAAATTTGTGTAAATAGACTTGTTATCTTAATCCCCCTCCCAATAACCAGACTTTAATTTTAAAAGAACATAATTAATTAAAATTGATCATTTGTTCTTAAAATCTTTTTTTGCTCTAATGGGATTTTACTCTAAAAGTGTGCACTCTTTGTCAAAAAGTCCCAAACACCTGATAAATTTGAACTACTTCGTATGGTTTAATTTTAAAAATATTAAAAAATTATACCCCATTTGTGTTAATTCTCTTTTTATATTTTGTTTGACTACATGAAACTCATCTTACAACTTTTATTGCTCCAAATACTAATTCGAAAAAAACCATTTACATATAGGTTCATTTTATTTCACTAAAAATATTTTACCTGGTTTTTTAGTAAAAATAATCTGTACCTACATATTATTTTCTATACTATTTGATATTTGTTTTGAATCATGAATTTTTTTTTTAAAAATATCAAAGGTTTGTATTTAGTATTTATTTAAATAATTAAAATTAATGTTTAAATTTAAATTTAATACCCACCTATTAACAGTGCTTATGTTAGTTAATACTAACCTAATAAGTTTGTCTATTGTGTTGGAAATCATTTTAAAAATCTCTGTTCGGATATTCACTTAGTCTTAGGGACCAATGGTATATCCAACTTATAATATGACTAAGCCCTGAACTAAGCCTATAGACAAACACAGACATACATAGTCATATTCAGGTTAGTATATTGATTAAACTAATAAATACATTTTTATTTGTAAATAAATTTGTAGCAAGGTCTTAATAATTGGTGGTTTAATATATATTTATTCAATTGCTCCAAGATCTTTGCTAAATTAATTGAATGGTTTCGCTAACACTACTCGAAAGCTTTTAGCTTAAATGAGTTGAGTTTGATAGTAGCCTTTCAACAGGCATATTTAGAATAGTGTTAAAAACTAATAAATAAATTATTTTTTATAAATAAACTTATAGCAAAGTCTTAATAATTGGTGGTTTAATATATATTTATTCAATTGCTCCAAGGTCTTTGCTAAATTAATTGAATGGTTTCGCTAACACTACTCGAAAGCTTTTAGCTTAAATGAGTTGAGTTTGATAGTAGCTTTTCAACAGTAAAAACAATATTATTTTACAAACTAACTTATAATTTGCAAATCTGTTTATTTTTTCATTAAAAATATACTTGAAGGTGCTCAGAAACCCGAGCAGCAGCAGTAGCAAAATTTCTGCGGTAACTGAACAAAATAAAATATCGCTGACTTAGGTCAACCAAAGCGCAATAGTACAGTGAAATCGTGTGGTAGTAGTTATAGTTCTTCTATAATATTTCATTTTTATCTTATTTTAATTTTCGATAACTATTATACCTATACACTACGGGCCAGTAGTGTATATTTTCTATCTCATACATGTAACTTGCCTGATCAATATTTATTTAACACTGTAAGACTAGGATTATCTTAGAACTGGTGGTATTGGATTATAAATAACAATTTAAAAAAAATTGGTTTATATTTTATGTAACAAAAATCACATTTTCCATGTTTTATACATAATTGATTTTATATATTTATAGCAATGGTACTTAATACACAATGTACCTACTTGAATTTTCTTAAAATATTTTGTACACTAAAAATTGATTAATTGAGTAGGGTAATATATTTAATATAAAAAATATCATCCCTTTACCTTGAATTATTATTATTCAGTTCAACATAAAAACTAATATTTTAGTGAATAAGAATTAATAATTTTATGTACAAACATATACAAAATTGTTTAAACCATGTTCTTTAGTATAAAGTAGAAACTAAAAGTTGTAATTTTGATTAATATTCACATATTATAGACTTAAAAAATTTACTATCTTTTAGGTGTTTATAGGGGTATGATAGATGATATACCTAGGTGTATAAATCTTTAAAATTACATATTTTTAATTAAAGAAATCAATAAAATAGCTTGCTCAAATATTACATTTAATATTTAAAATATGCTTTTTCATGTGCTATCTTTACTTTGTAAATTGTCAACATTTCTTACTCCTGGTTTAAGTTTCATGTTACATTCAATAAATATTAGAATAAACATAAAACTCCATACTCAAGTTATGTTATAATAATAAATAACCTAAAAATGTCTTAATAATATGTTATAATCACGAGTATTCAATATTAAGTATCTAATACTTAAAAAATTACAATTTACCTTTTTATAAATTGTTGTATAATTATGTACTTCCTGTGTCTAGAGTATAGACGTAAAACAACAAACGACATATATTTATCATTTATATTGTAATTATACAATTTATTTTACTAAATTAATTATTTGATACATTTTGTAATCATTTTATTTAAACTAATAATTTATATATAATTAAATTATTCATATCAAAGTTTTTGTCAGCTATTTTCCCTCTCCTTTCCATCTGCAGTCCTCCAGCACTAAATAATCTTTTAAAAGAAGCTAATGGGAAACACAAGATTAAATTTGATGAAAGTTTTTTTTTTTTAACTGTCTGAACAAATAATGAGTATATTAAAAAAAAAAAAAAAAATGCATAAAAACTTGTAAATATAACATAAATACAAATTGTATTATTTACACTGTACACATGCATTGCAATAGATACTGAAAACAGACAATTAAAATTAAATCTTAAATCCCAAAAAAAATTGTTTTCAACTCTTTAACTTGGTTTAATTTTTCAAAAGTAATTTTTATTCAACAAAAACCAGTTTAATTGTTAAGTTAATAATACAAATAATTTATGATTTACATTAACTGATATGTTAATAAGTTCAATAAAACTTATTCCTACATACTATTATCTTTAGGCTACAATTAATAAACATTTAGAATATAATTTCCTAGTATGGTATAAAGTTTTTAGTAAATATTTATATTTAAAACAGGTTTTTACTTGATTTCAAATTTTCAATTGCATTGTAACTGCTTGTATGTAAATTTTAGTACAAGTTTATACATGTATGTATATATGTAGGTATATGTCTATATCCTTGGTAAAAATCGAACCATAATATTAAAACCAATAATATTTTAGTTGCAATGGTTCGATTGTATAGTGTGATGATTTAATGTTCAAATACTCATTAGTGTTGTGCACAATATAAACACTTTGATAAAGGCCATAATATACGTCAGTTCGTATTATTTAGTTATTTGGCTTATCTAATCATGTTTTCAGATGTATTAGTTTATATTATATTTTATAATTAGACTATCTGTAGTCATATGAATGACCAAAAGTAATAAAACATAATTATGATTAATATATAATCCAATACTTCAAATATTTTTCAATTATACCTAGGTATTGTTTTTTTTTTAAACATAGTATTTATAATATATTTGATTTCAAAATATAAAAATAAAAATAGTCTGCTTGTTAATTGTATATTTTTATTATAATATATTAACTAGTTAATTTGCATTCTTTTCTAGAAGATTAATATTAACTTGATTAATTGAGTGGATTCAATAAATGCAAAAGAAATGTGACCTTTATGTGAATCTCAAACCCTTTTATATATATGGATTTTAAATTTAATTGATAATAAAGTATATATTTTACAAATAAGCAAACAAAAAAATAAAATTTTAAAGCCAGCTTTGTTATAAAAATACAGAGCTTCTAAAATATTATTAAATCCGTATCACACATTATATTTATAGTGGTATTAAACCTTGGGTTTAAAATAGTCAAAACATTTTTTGTTGGTGTTTATAATGCATTTAATGAAAAAACAAAATTCACGTTTTGTTTTAGTTTAATAACATACAATATTCATTTGAATAATATTTAACACATTTTTCGTATATACTTTGTACAAACCTTTTGATTGGTATTAAAATTGCTATTAATGATTATATAAATGATAAAATATTCCTAACTAATATTTATTAAAACGAGGAATAATGTAGGTAATTAATTAAGTCTGAAGTATACATTTGTGTATTAGAATTATTTTAAAAGTTTTGTTGTTTTCAATATATTTATACATTTTTATTAAATGGAGTGTGGGAATAAGTTTATTTTACTGTAAATAATTTCATAAGATGTTAAAATAAACGTACAACTCAGTCTTTCTATTACTAATAAAAAAATCTAGTTTAATTTATATTTTTAATTTCATAACTCTGGTTAAATTGAATAATATTATTGTACTTATAAATTATTTATTTAATTTGTATTTAAAGATGATGTGTCGAACGGTAAAACCATCAATAATGGTCACAAATTCAGCAAAACAAAAAAAGTAAGTAACAGATTTATATATATTTGTACAATAATACACCAATATACTTGTACACCTTTGTAATGCATTACTAAAAATTTAGATCCTTGTTTTAATAGCTTTTGGTAGGTTTAAAAAAAAATATATGTATATATATATAATATATGTTACGGTTAGTGTTGTTAGTTTTAACATTAGATTGTCTTCGTCTATTTTACCTAAGATAAGAACATTGTCTATGTTTGTACCTTCTTTTTTTTTCGATATTTTTATTTTCAAGTGAGCTACGGGTATATAAAATATTAAAATTTTAAAATAATCCTGTCTCGTTTAAAAATTAAAATATTGAAAAAAAAAAATGTATAAGCACAAACAATATCACCTTTAAGTTTGATAATTATCCAATATACTCTAATATTAAAATTAACAACATTCACATATATATACGATTATTCACTTAGAATACTCGCCTCATTTTTTTGGTTAAATATTGTATATATTCAAATTTTGATTTTTGGAATTTTTAAGTGTAGTCAAAGCTGATATTTTTAAAAACTTTGGTTTTTCAAATGAAAACCTGTAATAAAAATTCCATAAGTAGAGTATTACTTCAAACAAATTTTAATGTCAACATATTTGATTCTCGTCAACCTGTTAACAAGATAATCCACTTTTAAGTTTTGGTTGGGGGATTAGTAGTGGAGTATCATTTGTGTGGTAACATGGCACACAGCGTTTTATTAATGTTCCACTACTCTTTTCCTGCATATACTTAAAAGTGGAATATATCAATAATGTGTTGACAAAAATAAAAATTTTAATACAAAAGTGTATTTAAATTAATAAAATTTATTTATGAAATTTTTAATGTAGGTTCTCCCTTGAAAAGTTGGTATTGCCACAGGATATTCTTTAGATGTTGTGAAAAATCTAATTATTCAAAAGTATCGGCTTTTACTACACTTAGAAGTTTTAAAAATCAAAATTTAAATGTATGTAAAATTTAACCCCAAAAATAGGGTGAGCATGCTTATTGAATCACCCTGTGTGTGTGTGTGTGCATTAATTATGTTAAGTCCTAAAAATATAAACAACAGGCTATTATTAGAAATATTAACATATTTAATTTGTTTAAACTTATATATTATATCTTGTACTTTGTAGTTTTATGATGTAACTTCTATTTTATTTAACTTAAGAGTACACAGGTTTGCAGAAATGTGACTGATTGCTGTATGTTGCGAGATCCCTTGATTAATCGGATAAAACAATTATTACTAACCATACGCCATTATTGCCGCCGCTGTATATACAGATAGTCATAATATTTACCACTAAATAAATCATTACTTATCATAATCAGTTAAACTCTTGAATAAAAATTATATATAACCAGTAAATTTAATTTAATTTTGGTTTTATTATAAATATAATGAAATGCATTATGACTGTTTACAAATTAAAATTATAAAAATAGTATACATCACATACTAACAATTAAATATTACAGAATTAAATCACATTTTCAAAACGATTCTGAATCTGAAAGTTTTTTCCAATGATATTCATAACTTGTTCAGTTTTTGCGGATAACATGTTATCAACAAGAGAATTAATTTTTCAAAATTGTTATCTTTTTTAGTGTGGTTTATGAAATTTTTCTGAATTCATACGGTTAAAACACAATGTTATTGATATTTTGTTTGTTATGCATGCCGTATCCTATATGTATCAGTGGCGGCATGGCAATAGAATAGGTGGGACTGAGTGATAGGTGGGTAAGTGGATGCAGCAGAACCAATAACCAGTAGTGGAAAAGTATGCTCTTATATGATGTGCTTTTGTCCATCACTCAGTATACTCTTGAATCGAATAGATTATATATGATCTTTAGGTACTTATTGAAAATAGAATGTACTATAATATATCCATTTATTCTTTATAACTGCTGCAACTATTAAAATCAAAATATATTTTTACCGTAGAAGAACTATTATTAAACAAATTATTTTAACATATTAGTATTTATTATTTATAAATTATTATTTTAAATTTTAGAATAAAGAATTCAATGGCATTGAAGCATGGCCATCTTTAAGTAATAATCAGAATACAGATGTAAGTAAAATTATTACCCATATTAAACTTAATATATAGTAAAATTTTGATTATCTACCAGTAATAGAACTGAAAGGCTGACTGGTTTATTTGGTAGAATCTTGGGCTTTTTCAATGTTGGTTATTGTATATCAGTGGTTTCTGAATAAGAGATTGATGAGTAATCAAATTTTTACTGTATTCAATTTTGAATGCAATTAATTACTTGTTATTCGATTTAATTAGTGTTTTCCTTTTAGAAAAAATTTTCACCACAGAGTGAAAATTCTTCCCCAAATATTCAACAACCACGTTTATCAAAAGTTAATAACTCCGCATCTATGGTAGGAAAGGATGTTCAAACATCTACCAGGGAAGCTACTCCTGCAGGAAAATCTTATCAAAAGGTAAATGGTTTGAAAAAGAATGAGACAAATAATGATCCTTCAAATAACACCGAACAGGATAATGGAACAAATTCTGGTCATTCATCGTCAAATGAATCAAATAATATTGATAAACGAAAAAAAGGTCAGTAGTTACACAGTAGAAATAATTAACAACATTTATGTGAGTCAGTAAAAACTGTTTCTAGTTTTAAAATCAATTTCAAATATATGAATATTTGACAAAGAAACTGTATTTCTGGTACTCTCTTCACACAATCTAATATTAAATTAATAGAATATAACATATTTAAATAAAATATATATTTTTTATGTTACTATAGTAAAACATTCTAAATGGACACCACTTGATATTGAAATATCTAAGGAATATTCATATAGGAGCAGATTATCAAAATATCGCAGAGATCAATCAGGTGAGTTATTTCAAAATTATTATTTTGTTGAGAAAAATCAAGCATTTTAATATTCCTTCTAGGTGGCCGAGATAAAACTAATAATCAAATTAGGAATAAAAATATACGTAAGGGTCATGATTTGTCAGATGTCGATTCTGAAAAACGTGATGGAGGGCCAATGCGTTATGTTCGACATCAACGGTTTCGCAATAATCTTCAAGACGAAGAATCTAAGAATAATACTCAAAAATCAGCATTAGATGGAAAAAATGTAAATTTGATCAACCTCATTAATCATTACTTTTATTTATATCTGATTTTAATAGCATGATAATAACAGTATTATACATACAAATTATAAGCTGAATAACAACATTTCAACTTAATCAATATAAAATATTAAAATATTTGATTACTATTTTTTCAGGTTAATTATAATTTGAAAGGAAGTGATATTTTATACTCAGCGCCATCAAATTTGAATTACACCCAACCTTATTGTGAACTAGTTCCATTCATGACTTATCCAGTAATAAATGAACAGACTGTGATTAATCTTCTAAAACAGCAAATGTGCGTTAATCAATTTTTACATTTTATATTTTTGTATATATATATATATGTGTGTGTGTATATGCATGATTAATTAATTCAATGGGGAATGAAGTGGCCCAGTATTGCTGTTTCAAATCTTGGTCATAGACAGCCCCTTTCTCTTTGTAAGACAATTGTCTATCAAACAATACCGCTATCCTCCTCCCTAAGTGTGACAAAACCTTAGGATGTTTGATTAAAATTCTAAATCTTAATGACCAAATTTGATGCTATTATATTTCTTGTTTTTATGACTATAAAAATCATTGAAATTAATTTAATTTGTATTTTTATCATTTTACAGATCTTACTATTTTTCAACAGATAATCTTTGTAAAGACACATTCTTCAGGTTTCATATGGACGAACAGGGTTATGTTCCTGTGACGTTTATAGCATCTTTTAAACGTGTTAGGGAACTCAGTCAAGATATTAGCCTTGTTATGAAAGCCATGATTGATATGGAAGAATTAGAAATTAGTGGTGGTCATATGGTATAAAAATGATAATTATTTAAATTTATAATAAATATAGACTAATATATTCTTAAAAATAATTTAATTAGGTAAGATGTCGTAATAATCCAACCAAGTGGCCACTTAAAGAAATACCTCAACAATTTTTGTTTAAAAATAATTTAAATGGACAACACCCATTATTTGCTCATCCCATGGGACCGCCTACTATTGTTCCATTAATTTCTCCCGATTTAATGGTGAAAAATTTACCCGCAGCTCCTCCCGCACCAAGCATACACATTTTTTCTGATCCCCAAGTTCCGATGAATCTTAATCCTGATGTCCCGGAATTCATTCCAAGGAGTAGCCCCGTAGAATTGAAGACTGAAGATAACTGTGATACAAATGACTGTGAACAAATAAAACAAGTTAATAAGCAAAATAGTACAACTAATGGGGAAAATATAGAAATACCAAATACAACTACCAGTAATAGTGAATTAATTGAACCATCTAATAAAACTAACAGTAATGGTGCTAATATTAAAACTACTGTCAACAGTCAACAAATTGAAACAAATAATAAAACCACTAGTCAAAATTTAAATTGTAAGTATTTTAACTATAAATTGTTAAAGTAAAATAATTGAGCAATTATTAAATGTGTACAAATTTAAAATATTTTAAACAGCTAATTTAAAATCAAATACTACTGAAGAAGATGATATTAAATCTTCAGTTAGCAATGTTGAAGATAATGAAACATGGCAAGAAGTATGTTTCAATTTTATTTATTTTTATTTGTTCATTGTATTTACTGATTTATGATTAAATATCTATGATAATTATTTATATTATGTCCTATAAATTATATGTTTGTATTGTTTCTATGAATGCATATAATTTATAAATGTTTTTACAGGTAAAAAGACGGTCAAAGCCTAAAAATAATTGTGTGACTTCTGAAACATCAAATGTATCGAAACGTAATCAGTTGGAAAATCAATTAGATACACGTGGTTTAAGCTCTTGGGATTTAGGATTTCAGTTTGATGAAGATCTTGCTGTAGTACCACATGGAAAGATGAATAAATTTAATGAAGATCCAATTGGGTAATTTAATATTTCTATACAAATTAAATTGTTTTATGTTCATTTTTAAATTTGCTTAATAATCATTAATTAATTAATATAGTTCAGATACTGATGAATCTGATTATGGAGACAAAGATGATTTTGATGATAAAGATATTGATAAACTTATGATAATAACACAAAAAATGATTAGTCGTCCTCAAAAAATTGAAGATCGATCTCATGATAAAACAACTCGTGTTAAAATGACTCAAGATCTGGAACATGCAATTGACCTAGGCTTAAGATTATATGAAGAAGACTTGTGGCATACAAACTCAATGGTATTTATCTGAATTTTGTTTTCAATAAAATATTACTTAATATTTTTCTTTAGAATCAACCTTCCTACAAGACTGTTAATATTGTTACTCAAGAGGTTTTTGAAAGGCTAGTACAGAAAACTCCAAAAAAAGTCAATCAAATTCTTCCTCCTCCTCCGCCGCCATCCCTCAGTGTTGATAATTTAACTGAAGTTATGGAATCCACTGAAAGAAAGGCAAGTTATAAATTTTAAATTAATATTTACGTATCATAATCAAATATTCTCTATTAATAGGAAAATGAAAATAAACAAGAAAAAGCACATTCTGCAACACAAACTAAAACTAAAGTTAAATTTGATTTACAAAAACCAAATCGTCGTCACTTTTATGGAGATATTGATGAATCTTCTGGTCATAGGAAACGAAGCCGTTTTAATGTGGACAGTGAACATCATGTTGGTTGGGTATTAGACTCTCGTGCCCATTCTAGACCTCGTACAACATCATTTAAGTATACATAATTTTTATTAATATTTTATATAATTTATTTATTTTTTTTTTATACATTTTAAAATTTTATTTTATTCGCAGTAGTGGAACATTAGGAAACAGTCCTAATCCAAGTGAAGGTTATCTGTCTAGTACACCTCAATCATTGCCAACTTTTCATCACCCTTCTCATGCATTACTTATGGAAAATAATTTTACTCAACAAGCATACCATAAATATCATTCACGGTGTTTAAAAGGTGTGTATGTGTAATTTTTTTTATAAAGTGTAAATTAAATTTTGTTTTACTTTATTCACTTGAAAAATAAGGTTAAAATATTTTATACATTTTTTTTATACACTATTTAGTACACATATGTCTTCTCTACATATGATATGGGCAAAGTATACAATAAGTAAGCCATTTCTTTGGCATATTTGAATTTAAACATGCGAGGTATTATGTATTTTTTTAGGGGTCCTGGTAGGTACCAATACAAATTTATATTTATATATAAAATCAAATAACTTCATTATCTTTGGATTAATACAATTAATTTGTTAACATCAGCAAAGTTAATAGTTTGACTTCATTTTTTAAAATGTATTTTTTCATTCTATTAGTGTGAAATTAATGAATTATACTTCAACTTTATTAAAAGCATTTATTTGAACCTTTTTTTTTTAAACAAATCATTTAAATATACTTAAAACTAAAAACTAGTATGTTCATGAACTGAACTGCACAATATAAGTAATAATATGTGACTAAATAGTAAATTTTTTGAGAGTACACTTTAGGTAAAAGCTTTTAATGATTATAGTATTACAAAAATGACAGTAGCATGTGCTGTGTGATCAGTTGAGTACAGATGGTTTTTTTTATTATTAATAAAACAACAATTAATATTACTTCCAAAACCTGTACTGCGAAAGTATGATGGCCATTATATAAAATAATGTCCAGACATTGTATAAAATTGTAAAAATGTCTAAATTGTTAACTTTGCCTGTAACATAATAATATAAAAGAACTGACTCTTGAAACAGATAATTATTGGTCCATAAATTGGTATTTTTAGAACAGAAATTGTTTTTTGTTAATTTACGGGTTAATTCGCGGGTGAAAAAATACATTTTTATATTGATTTTTTGGAGAAGGAAAAGAGTCATAGGAAAATATGTTTTTATTTTTTTTTCCAATATTCACATGGTCAAAGTTGTGTAGGGTAACTGGTTATAATTCATACTATATTATTTTGTTTTCTTATATATTTGATTAACTTTTCTATAGAGAGATCAAGACTTGGACCAGGAATGTCACAGGAAATGAACACGTTATACAGATTCTGGTCATTTTTCTTAAGAGACAATTTTAACAAAAATATGTATAAAGAATTCCAATCTATGGCTGTAGAAGATGCAAATAGTGGTTTTAGGTTCGTTAGAAACCGTCATTTATTGTATGTTTTACTAATTTGTGTAAATCCATATATGTAGGTATGGGTTGGAATGTTTGTTCCGCTACTATAGTTATGGTCTTGAGAGGAAATTCAGGCCAGAGTTGTACAAAGATTTCCAAATGGAAACAATAAGAGATCATGAAAATGGTAATTTTTTTTTTTATTATTATTATATTTTTTTTAGCAGATTGAAATAATTATTTTTTAATTTCATTAGGCCAACTTTATGGATTGGAAAAATTCTGGGCCTTCTTAGAGTATTATAAATATAGTAAAACTCTTCAAGTGGATTCTAAACTAAAGCAATATTTAAGTAAATTTAAAACTATTGAAGATTTTCGTAAAGCCGAGGAGGTAAATATTTTATTTTAATGATATACGAGGAAATTAAATTATATAATATAAACAATTTTAGCAATTGCCAAAGAGTGAAGGTTATTTGGATGCATCAATGCGAAAAATGGCACGTATGAAACGTCAACGTAGTTACTCTGAGAATTCTACACTGGATACTTTAAAGATGG
Organism: Cinara cedri; assembly: GCA_902439185.1. Lineage (NCBI taxonomy): Eukaryota > Metazoa > Arthropoda > Insecta > Hemiptera > Aphididae > Cinara > Cinara cedri. The sequence goes on along the minus strand of CABPRJ010000503.1, from coordinate 35,510 downwards.
TGTCTGATATAGTTACAAAGCCTTTAAATATTACATCAACTCCATCATCGGCTAATGATACAAATTGGCGTAGAAATTCTGTTTTACCTCGAAGAAGATATTTGTCTGTTGGTAAGAATTAAAATTATTGATAACTAGTAATTTTAATAAAATTAATCATGTTAGGATAAATTCATAAAATATATGGCCAATTATTTTAGGTGAGAAATCAGGAGACCCTAAAGGATCTAGAACATTGGCAAAGGTAACCTTTGAATTTAATAAAAAAGGTTCATCAACAATTGAAGAAAATTCCTCAGAATCGCCAAAAAAAAGTAATAGCTCAGAAAATAAGTAATCCATATTTTTTTTTTAATAGTATTTATAAATTATCGCATTATACAAATTATTATATTTTAAATAGAAAGTTTAATTTTGGACGTATAGAGATTATCAAACTTAGTTTATGTTATGTTATTTATCAAGATTATGAACTTGGGTCTAATATATTTTTTCAGTGAATATAATTTTAACTTAATTATATATTTTTAAGCATTTAATATATATATTTAAGTATTTAAAATAATTTCTTATATTTTACATCAATAATTATAATAAATAATGGATATTTGATTGTTACATTTACATTACATGTCTAAAAATTGGCTACATTGAAGACTGAATTTTATTTTTTCGTCTTTATTGTATGATATTAATTTCTTTGCTCTTCATTTAAAACTGTCTACCTTATTTATTTATTATAATTGTTTTTTAATAATCTGAAACGCTAGTCTCAAGAATTAATAAGCTTAACATATGAAAAAAATTAATGTTTAATAAGTTCTTGATACCTAACATAATGATACTTAATTTATATTTTATAAGTATGTATTCCACTGTGGAAATTTCAAATAAATTATACATTTAAACTTAAACTTATTGGTTCTTGAAAAACACTAACAATTTTATTGTGTAAAAATATGTTGATTTAATTATTTGTTATGACTTATCTTACTTATAATGTTATCATTGTGATTGATAACATTGTTTTTAGCACCATAATATTAGTTTGGGAGTTGGGTTTTGATATCTTGTACATATTTAATTGTTCAGATGTTTGGATTATAAATAACAGTCTAATAGTTAATATTTTTTGCCATTTATTTTTTTAAAATATACTTTATTATAATTATTGTATAATTTAAGTCTTATATTTTATAGGACTTTGATAATATGCTCACAGGGTTTTTTTTTTTATTTATGATTAATGAAATACAAGATAATTCAAAAGATAAAGTTACTTGGTTTTATTTTTTTGTTATATTTCATTTTTTTGTAATCCCCATTTTACCCTTAAATATGAACTCATTGAGAATAAGGGTCATCATTTATTTTTATTCCACACAGTTTTGGAAAATACATTTCATAAAATACATTTTTTACTCAAAATCGTTATTTCTTTATTTTTTGAGTTGCCCCGATTTATTACCCTTAAAACAAGATTACATTATCAAACCAAATATATAATTGTTGTGTTCATCTTTTAATTTTTAGCAATAGTATTAGTATAATCAAATTAACTCAAATTTTTAAGAGTATAACTAACCAATATTTACATTGATTTCTCATAATATACATAATATTTTTAAGTATATTTAAGCTAGATTAAAAATATTAATTTGTTTTTTTTTTTTTTTTTTAGTATGTGTATTAAGTAAAACTATTGATTTGATAATATAACTGTAGTTGAGTAATAAAATAATTCTGGACACGTATTTTTATATTTTCATTTGTATAAGTCCAATGTTTAACATTTTTATTTTTGAAAATATTTTTACAGGCCTATAAAATTTAAAATAATATGTTTTTGGTACTTATATATTTTTATAAACACACATACTATAGTTATAATGATATTGGATTACCCAACTTATTTATATATTTTATACATAATATTTAAAATATAATTTGGGTGTTTATTATACTTGTATGTATGTATACATATTATTTTATATATATATATATATATATATGTATATATATATATATATATTTATGTTTTTAAATAGCGTAATCTTATTTAAGTGTTTAAGTTTGTTAATTGCTAATTTGCTGATAATAATTGCGTGTATATCAATGTCTATATATACACACGTTATAATATTTATAATTATTACTATTAATTTGTTTGGCTCCTTAAAAAAAAAAAAAAAAAATTCAATATAATTCTTTATCATTATGTGTATAATATCCTTATTGAAATACAATAGTTTTATTTTGAAAATTGTAATTTGTAATTGTGTGTTAATTCATTATCCATAGTCATTTCTCAATTTCTTAATATTTTACCCCTACCAAGAAAAAATGTTTGATCCATGCTATATTTTACTAATTATGAAATATTTGTCTATGGAAAAATTGATACATTAAAACATACAGGAATGTGTTGAAACTTACAAATAAATTTATTGTGCTTAAAATTATAATGTATTGTAATAGTATAATGAGCGGAAGAAACTAGTAAGGCTGTAAAAAAAGTAATAAAGTTATAGTGTAAGTATGTGTAAATCTTGGAAAACAAGATATTTAATTAATGTTTTTTAAAAGTAAAAATATTAATATTTTTTGTATTAGAAAAAACCACATTGAGAAAACAAACTTTTGTAAAAGGTGTCTTCTTACCATGACAGTTTCCATTAATCATAATTAATTGTAAATAGTAAAAGTATTGTTCTTTAAAATAGCTTGTGAGCACTACCACATTTAAATTTGATGTAATATTTGTTCTGTTTAACTCATGGTGTTATTTAATATGGTTAAGTTCAAAATGCCTAAATTTTCTTTAACACTAAGGCAACATGTAACAACTTTTTAAGTCTAAGTATGTTGACACAACAAAAGTTCCTATATATTTCCAGAAGTGACTAAATGTTTAATCAATAATTTTTTGCGAGTAACAAACATTTCTCATTGTTTCGTATTTCGATTGAAAGCAAAACATTTTACCACAAAACAATATAAGAGAAATACTTAATTCATTATTATAGTATGAATAAACATTAAATCAGTTTGAATTGTGTGAAGTTAATATATTTTAAGTTTTTATTGGATATTTTTAGATTTGGGTGTAGAGAGGAATGTATTGGATTAATGTTTTTTTTTTTTTTTTTTTTGCATCTGTGAATAACTTCTTTAACCAGAAATATTGCTTTGTTAACAATTTCTCACATTTAACTGTGGCCCACCCATTATGTGAAGTATGTCTGTAGTTTGTTTTTAATTCACAAAAAAAATAGGTTACCAGATAAAATTGATTTTTTATAATGTTGAATATTAATTTGATTATGTTTTACACCAAAGAGTTTAGAGTGGCAGTTTTTTATTTATTTTTGAAATGGACGTCTAAATGTTATTTGAAAAATAATAATCCATCAATTCATTGGACATTTAGATATAATAATTACAAATGGTAAATAAACCAAAATTGAAATTATACAAATTAAAAATTATAAAAATTATTTGGCTTTGCATGTACAATCCAGCATACATCAGGGAATATTTTTAAATGAAAGCACCAAAGAAATGTTTTATTTTATTAACTACTGACCAGAGGTGAATTTTCAGTTATTATTTCTCATAGAATTAAATTTTTTCAACTCGTCAAAATATTCCATTTAAGTTTATATGTACTCTCCCGCCGAAGTACTATCATTGGATGGCCTCTTCAATTCATGTATTTCATGTGATTATTATTAGTTAATATCACTTATGCTTATTGTACCATGCGTACAGATTGTATAATTACCTTATTAAAAATAAAAGTTTATATGTCCGAGTGAAGCTCCCTCACGAATTATACTTTATTACATTCCCGTCTAAGTGGAATATTTCGATAACAGGTTGATGGAAATTAAAAACTTCTCAATATTAAAATTTATTTTAACTTATTTTTTTTAAATAAAAAGTATGTAGGATATGATTTTACTCTCAAAAATACACGCTAAATGCGTTATTTATTAATTTATGTATGTATACAATAAGCATACTTTTAAAGAACCCACACTTAGATCTAATCTTGCTGATGATCTATATATTGATGTTGAAAAAGCAAAGGAAAGAAATATGAAAAACTGATTTCAAATGTCAATAAGTACATATGTTCTCAATATTCGTTGAAATAGTGAGTAATTTGCTGTAATGTTGAATCCATGCCGAAGGAAAATACAGTAAAAAGAACATTGCGGAATTATAAAGGTAGAGACGTCTAGTGTATCCAAAAAAGCATCAACATCTATCAGAGGTAAGTGCTATATTATTGATGATTGAACTTTATGAATTGTTTAATACAGAGTGATCAATCTATCATCACTCATTATTTCGGAAAGTAGGTATTAACATTTTTCGACATTTTTTTTTATGAACAATTTTAGAAATTATCAGCTGTGCAATTTTACACTTACGTTATTTTTGTCACACTGATTTTTGGGTGTGAAATTGTATTGTCTAAATTTTTAATTTCCGTCAATCCGTAAACGAGATATTTCACTTTTAGGTTTGAGTCGGGGGAGAGTAGTGGTTCATAATTAAAACGCCGTGCTTAGTGTCGAAACACAAATGATGCTCCATGTTTACTCTTGCCCGACCCAAACCTAAAAGTGGAATACCTCGTCAACGGATTGACGGAAATTAAAAATGTAAACGTCAAAATATATTTTAACTACTACTCAGAATATTTATGGAATTTTTAATATGGGTTGTCATTTAAAAATAAAAAATAGATAGTACTTTCCTCCCAAAAATTAGGGTGACAACAAATTATGTAAATGTTAAATTTTAAACCAGCTTGTTTCTTAAATGTTCTAAAAATCAAATTTCGAAAACAATTTTCGATATAATGAGTGTCTTATGATAGATTGATCACCTCGTGTAATACAAATATTTTTTTAAAATCATTTTGTTTCAGTTTATTCAGACTTTCCTAATTTTGAACCGGAATATTGACACCTTGTTAAAAAAAACTACTGACTGAAGTACTGAATTTATTGCGTTATGCCATCTATACATTTTATAATCATAATTATTGTGTTTTGTCTGTTCACGACCAACACTTCTTTAAATAATTTTCACTCGAGTTTGCGTTCGTCTACCCACTGCTAAAGGCACATATCGATTAACTGCAGTCTTATCCCGAGCCTTCATACTATATAATTTATGCTATTTTTTCCCCCTTTACACGTGAATATCGGAGCAAGGTCTCTGGTAGAAAAGTTGTCCACAGAAGTAAAAAAAAAAAAGGTCTTCAGAGAGGGTAAAATTAAATATTCAAAACAACGATTTACAAATACCATAAACGACAAACGTATATATTTTATTAATTTTATTATTCAATGACATAAATTGGTCTCGATACACCAATACTCCAGTTTCCTAATTTAATATCTTCGCCTAATAAACAATTAATTTCCTACCTCTAATGATATTTTTACCCACAAAAATTAATAGCGCATTATTTAAACTCTAAAGTTATTAAGTATTATATTTAATGTGTGAAGTGAGTGGACAAATAATGCCAGTGGGTCTAATTTATGTGATTTAACTTGATGTACCTACTCTTTTGTATGTGCCACAGTGTTACACATGGTAGCTATCGCATCATACTAAACATATATCGACTTTCGAAAATTACTTTCGAATTTTCTGAAAAACGTATCTTTATGTACCACTTGAAATTTAAATTTGTCAAAACATAATGAACCGATCGTGCTTCAGTGTCGTTTTTCATTTACACTCTTTTATCGCATTACGTCTTACAATTAATATAAACTAAATAAATTACCGTATGTGTACCTATAACCTATGTACCTTACATTTTAAACTTGCGACAGTGGCCCACCCGCGGTGCGAAGTATCTATGTGTTGGCTTTTTTTAAATTTTACAGATAGAAATTAAAAACACACATATCATAGTAAAACCAATAATAGATTCCGCTCTACGACCCGAATCTATTAATCGTACATATCTATAAATACATATTACGTGATCTTCTAACACGAACCCCCGTTCGATATAAGGAGTGATACTATGCCGCTGCCGCAGGGAGTTATCTTTCGCCGATATATTATAATCACTGTATATACTCGTACCTATACTAATTGAATAACGAACCTGTAACAATAGTTAACGATCGCTGTTTTATTTTAAAGATCGTATAATGTATTGCTATAGGTTCGTTTACATTCGGCCATTCCGTCATCGCGCCGCATTTGACGGTTAGGTTAAAGTTCAAAACGTTTATGAAACCGCCGTAGTGGAATATATTACACGAGTGGGTACATACCATATTATAATATAGGTACAAATGGTACAATATTTATTTACATTATTGTGTTATTGTTTAGCGTCTTCCCGTCGATGTTCCAACGTCTGTAACTTTCGGTATAGCATCCCTATACGAAATCATTATAATTTTTTTTTTGCATTACAAGTTTCAACAGACTTATTACAGACTTCAACAGTTGTGGTACCTATTAATCAACGTTATTAAATATACAGATATCTATTTGCAATATTGATATAAGTAATGATATTTACAAAATATGGACAGATATTTTAAACAATACCTAGGTATCTAAGTGTGTTATGTAAATTGCATTTGGAATCGAATGTAATGATTTCAGTGTATTCGTCTTTATTGAGGGCTTATTTGATGTTGTGTAGGAGGTTGAGCGGTCTACGTGTCGATTCGTATCACCGGCATTCTTCTAAGATATGTCTGATTGTGGTGCTTGTTTAACACGTTTTATATTATATTGGCGGAGAGTCTTTGCTTATTAGAAAGGAATGCGTGATGAAAGTGTATCCGATTCTTATCCCGGTGATGGCGATGACTTGACGTCGGTTGAACTCGGGAGGCATGTGCCGTTGTTTAATTGAGTTTTTGATAAATTTGAGTTTTTTGGTTGGTTAGCTCACGGCTGGGACAGAGTACCAGTAGTATCTATTGCTGCGACAAAATAATTTTTATTACGAATAGAAAATATGTCAATGAAAAAAAAATTGTTCATAATATAATATTGATTGTGTTTAATTTTTCTGTTAAACAAGTATCGTGCTATATAATAATTGAATAAAAAATAAATGTACAGTGTATTTTATCATCTACTAGATATACCTGATATCAACAGAATACAGATATAGATAAAGAACTGCACGGTCAAAAGATGGATAACTTCACCGTTGAACTGTTCACGGTCGCTTTTAAGGAAACATTATCAATAACAATAAAAAATTTATCAATTGCAATGGCATTTAATGAAGGATTTTTTCATCGTATAAAAAATATAAAATCATATTTACGCACTTCCATGGGCGATGATGAAAGGCTAAATGATCGTACTGAATGTTGAAAAAAAAAAAGTAAATAGTATCGATTTAGAAAAAGCTGTAGGTGTATTTGCTGGATTAAAAAATCGACGGTATCCTCTTATATACATATAATTAATGTTCCTTTCTAGAGCTTCATTTTACTTGTGCAAAAGTTATAGTTAACAATTAATAATATTAATAATAATATTATGTGCTTTTCTTCTTTTTTTTTTTTTTACTGAATTTATCAATTTCAATATTTGTATATACATTACTTATTGGTATTCACAGGTAAAATATCAAATTATTTATTATTTTTTAGATTTTAAAAAGTTTTTTACTATTTATGTTTATTGCGATTCATGATCTATTGAAACAATTAAAAGCTGGATAATATATATGGATAATTATAAAGTATGTATACATATATTTTTATATAGCCTGGTGTAATATTTAAAATCGCCTGCTTGAAACCTCGTACACTTCGTAACACGAAAAAAACTGAAATGACGCTCCTGATTAAACCTAATAGCATAATTTTATCACTGCTGTACTCAAATTTGCTGTGTCGTACGTTTGTAAGATAAGAAACAACACATGTGCGACCGTATCACGCGCTCTATAAAGGTACAAGAACACCATATTATCTGTGTTTTTCTCGATATTTAAATTTTCATAGCTGTAAGCATTTTTAAATTTTGATTCACCGTGAATCATTCACGTATACTCGTGTTTTGTTTTAAAATTAAAAAATTACGAAAAAATTAAAATTCAAACACAGATAATAATAATTTTCTTATTAGGTATGTTCCCTTTCAATTTTGATAATAGATCGATTCACTGCAGTATATCGAAAAAAAATAAAAATAACTGCTCAAAATTATTATCTGTTGAATATAAATTTTCTGTACGCAACATGTCGTGTGAGTCAGCAAAAAATAAGCGCGTTTGACGTTGTCTTTAAACAGTGGCGTAATTACAGGTGGTAGATTAGGGAGATAGGTAATCGAAAAAAAAAAAATAGATTACGGAGATATGTTTCTTCCCTTGATCTCTTTTTCGTCGAAAAATTATCTTACATGTTAGGTAGTTGAATTAGTTTATATAATATATGTATAAAAACCTGAACGTATACAATTTATTTTTATTATCCAAACTATTATAATAAAAAGAAAGCACCTAAATAGTAAATTAAGTGAATTTTTACTTACCCCCTTACCTATTAGTTATAGGTATTTATTAATTGATTCCAATGATAATTTTAAGGAAGAGTGAATTATAAATTAATAAAAATTAATCTCCTTTCCTTTAGACTGGGTACACATTTTTCTGTATGACGCAGCTACCGAATTTCCTAATCTCCCTACTAGAAAAAAACCTAAATGCGTGGCGGCTGTATTCGAATACATAATATATATATATGTACACTAGCTGTCCCCAAGTTTTCATTATTTTTATCTTTATCCCCGTTTTGCTTTGTCCGTATCAGTACCTATATTGAACAGAAAATAAAAGACGTAAAGTGGGTCAGTAGCAAACTAATGTTTTCCATCCGTGTTACCATATATACCCGCACAGCACAGGGATTAAACCATATATCCAGTGTAATAACGTTAAAATTACATGGACATGATTATTATACTCTTGTATTGTACTAAATATTGTTACTGTTTCAAAAAATACAAAGATTCAAAGATGACGTTTTATGTGTTTTCACTTTTTACTTACCCACCCGGTTCATCACATAGTTTTTTGATTATATTTTAAGTTGTTATGGCATTTCTTATTTCTGTTTATTGTTTATGTTTTGTTTTAAATTGTTTATCATTTCATTCGTGTAAGTAAAGTAACCCATAATTCAACAAAAAAAATTTAATTTGCATACCAAAAATGCCTTAAAAACCTTTCATCCCGGCCTCTTCTAGGTAATTAATCGACATGAAGACTATCCTATTTTTTAATTTGGACCAAATCACAGACGTTGAGCATTATCTTATCAAAATCGATTGAGTAGTTTCAGAGTGCATCGCACCTAAACTCATCGTACGCGTGATTTCTCTATGTTATAAGATCCGGAGGAATGAATGCGATGGTATAGGTTTATCTAATTGCGAATAAACAATATTTCACAAGAGGTAGGTATAGGTATACGAGAACGAGTATAATAATGTAACTAATGTCACCAGGTCATCTTCCCATGCATGAGTACGAGTATGTTCAAGTATATATATATATAGGAATTATGTAATTTTATTAGGTATATCCATATCTGCGGATAAACGTTATTTCTTAATCGAACTGCACACTCGACTACCTGTAGTATATATACCTATGCTGGAAGCGTAGGTAATCACTTTCGACGTGAATAATATTGTAAACCGCATCACGTTTTATTACGATAAATGAATTGATCATCAGACATATTATTGTGTTATGTATCACTGTTGACGAAAACAGGCACTACTTATCGTATCTCCAATAAGCTTTTTTTTAGGACACGCAAAAAAACTAATTATACAATTTTGTTAATATTATGGTTAGACAATATTAAATAGTTACCTGTTAGTTGGTTAAAACTGTTTATAATTTATATTATACTAGGTATCCTGACAATAATGTTGGTATTGGATGATGCATGATAACGTTTCAACGTTTTATTCTTGTTGGATTTTATGCATTTTATACTAAATAACGTTAAAAATGTATAATTTCGAAAAATGCATTTACAAATAAAAACGTATGCGTATTACCTAACTAATGAATACCCGAAAATGTCAGAAAAATCAAGTTTCAAAATTGACATAATAGTAGACAATTACTGAATTCAGCTGAATGAGCATTTACACATTTTTAGTGGACTATTATTAGGTTTTGGAGTGCCATTCGACCCCTTAATACTTAATACTTCCAGACTCGAGAGTCTATGATGGCTTTAGGGAAAAATATTATTTCATATACCTTCCTTAAGAAAATCTTTTGTACGACTCTGATATTGTTTCATAATTTATAATTCGAAATCTATACCTACTGTTTCATAACAAAATATTAAAAAATTAATTTTTTGTTAAAAATAGTCTTATTAATCACTATATTATATAGCCGTGAAAACAATAATTATAATTTTATAATTTAATATATGATAATGAATGGCGATGATGAAAACAAATAACAATGTATTTATACGATCATGAAATATACACTTAAAGGTAGGTTCCGTATCTCCACCCACCTTTATTATTGAGTAACTGTATGTATATATATGTATATTATATGTACTCCATTGAGAGTATTGTAACTATAAGTATAAAACGTGTAGAATTGTATAGCTTACAAGTATGTACTTGCGTACGAATTACAAGGCCACTGTGATGGTTAAGTGTAGTATTATATAGGCACGACTTTCTAAGCCTTTCATTTATATTTTTATTAACATACATTGGTCGGTATAATATTATAATCACTGGGTATTAGAACTCAGGGACGAATATTGGTAAAATCGTGTAAAAAATAATATCGTAAATATAATAATATATTATCAACTGCGTTACGACTATAAATTAAAGTTTAACAATATATTGTTAGAAAAAAAAAAAAAAAAAGTGGGAATTCGTTTTAGTTTTTTTTTTTTGAAAGTAAATAGTTTGTTATAAGTGTATAGTTATTATAGTGTAGCAGTCTGTTGGGAAATTGCATTACGAGCTAGTATACCTATATCGAGTGTGCGGGTTATTTCATGTGTATATGAACTTGAAATCGAAATAATGTAACAAATTTTCAGTGTTACAACCAGGGGGGGGGGAAGTAGGGGGTTATAACGCCTTTCAAAATCTGAGTTTTTTTACGAATTCTATGTTAAATGTATATTTTAATAATTATTTTTTGCAATTTCAGACTTTTTCTTGTAATTTTGAATACGTGTACGTCGTGCACTCCGTCTATATATATTTTAATAATTTATCATATAAAACACTTGCCCAAAAAATATTTTAAAAATACATATATGGAAATAAATCTTGATTTTACCGCTACTAATTTATATTATTTATCGATTTAATTAGTTGAATGTTAGTAAATTATAATTATTATTTTGTATCACACACTATCGCTTTCGGAAAATCTGCAGCAGGTATGAATGGTGTATTTGTAATTTAAAATTTAAATTTTTTAATGAAAGATTTTTATAATAGACTTTTTTTAAATGTTCAATAGAAAGTGAATGCAACATTTGAAATAGTCAAATAGGTAAAACTTCTAATTCTTGATGTAAAGCAATATTATTATTATCAAATATTAATAAGGCCTTGGCATTGTATCGAACCAGATGATAATTATTAAATATATTAATTAATTAATTAATACGTGCTAAGAGTATTATGAAATGTGTATTGTACGACCGGTATCAAATTAAAAACTCATCGTCAAGTAAAATTACTAAGTCGAAAAGTAAAACGTGACTGAATATAAAAGAAGGAGTACATAACGAAAAAATTATACAAATTGGTCGTTTTACATAGAATATAGAAATAATTTATTTTAATAGGAGAGATTATATAAAATAAGTTATTATTAGACCTAATTTTTTTAAGAAATATAAATTGTTTAGTTATGATTTTATATTTATTATCTAAAATGTATTGATATAAGATATTTTTAAAATCGATTTGAATACTTAAATTATTATTAAGATTATTTTTGATTTTTCTTTATATTTTCATTGTGTATGAAAAATTAATTAATGTAAAGGTTACTATGGATATTTAATGTTTCTAAGTCTGTATTAATATTAAAAATTATATTATGGTTATTTTCTAAAACATGTTTAGCAAAATTTGTATTTGGGTCAGTCTTTTTTAATTTTATTCCCAAAATATGTTCTTTATAATTTTATTTTAAAATTTCTATTTGTCTTTCCTGTTTAAAATTTATTACAGTTATATTTAAATTTTAAATATACTAGAGTTTACAAACGAAGGGTTATTTTTGTGAAGTTTTTAGTTCTATTGTTTATATGTTAGATTAAATTATTATTAATCTTAAAAGCGATTTTTAAATTATTTGGATTTTTGTTCAGAATTTTAGCGAATTTGTTAGACATATTATTTTGATATTTCATACTACAATAGTTAACAACATTATTTGGTGAGTTGGGTATTATATTTTCTTTAATACGTTTATGAATTTTTTTAATAGTATTTAAATTGAAATTATTTCTATATTATAGATAATATTGAGCTCATATTTAAAATAATATACAAATAACATTTTTCTGAAATACAATTAAAAAAAAACTGCCCTTAATTCAAATTTCGCTAAACACGTATTAGAAAATAACTATAATATACGTTTTGATATTAATACAGACTTAGAAATATTAAATACCCATAATAATATATACATAAATTCAGTTTTAGAAAAATTACATATACACAATGAAATAAAGGAAAAAAAAATTAATAACATTTTAAATGTTCAAACCGATTTTAAAAATAATATTTATATAATATCAAGACATTTTAGATAATAATTAATAACCAAATAATTTGTATTTCTTAACATATCAATGTCCATTAATTTAAACTCATTTTAAATAATCTCTCTTATTAAAATAAATTATATCTAGGTAAAATGACCAATTTGTATACATTTTTCGCTATGTATTCCTTAGACTTTAGAGAGTTCTATCACTGGATGAAAAAAAATTATTCTTTTATTTATTTTTCCATATTCAGTCGCGTTGTAATTTTTGACTCTATGATTTTACATAACGATGAATTTTTAGTTTGAAACCCGTCATACAATACATATTTCATAATACTCCGGGCGACGCATTAATTAATTAATTAATATATTTATTTACTAATATTAACCATTTAATAATTTTGTTTTTACTTTATTATTTTATTATTGATATATATTAGTGACTGATTCTGTTATGATAAACGGAGGAAAACGATTATTCTTATTTACACTGTATAATTTTCAAACACAACCGTAGGAGGAAAAAATTGAGAAAACCGTATTATGGGTTACTTTTAAAATGAATGTACTTATATATATTTTTAATATATATATATATATATATACATATATTAAAAAGAAAACAGCGGAAAAAATACTAAATCTTGTAATTAAGAGTTGTTTAAAACGAAATTAAAAAAAATATATACCTGCAATAATGGAACAGAAATAAAATATTGCCAGGGGGAAAAAAATTTATTTTTTGCATTAATTGTCGGATCATCGCGATACACTCTGAATAATATAATAATATTCTATATATTATAGATATATACCGAGTGCTCTATTATTTCGTGATGTAAAATCCCATTACATACGTTTAGGAAAAAAAAAAGTTTTGTCATCGTATAAACGAAAACGGTTTATCTACCTAATTTGTTATAAGATTGCTTCACAGTTCACAGTTCGCATCACGCCACACGCGTGTTAATCCGTAAACGTAGAAAGGTATATTATCCTACTTAACAACCTATATCCGGTATAGTCTTACGAACACCGTGTGGATGTTGTTATTATATTATCTTAGCTACAATGCGGATATTCCGAAAAACGTGTTTATAATATAACCTATATATCAGCTGTATTATTCGGCCGATTCAAATAATATAATACCTACACCTACTAATATACTTATAGTTTAATATTATTTTTAAAATCACGGTTATTGATTAATAGAAAAAAAAATCCCATTTTATACTTCGATATGCCATTATCCGGACAAAAATTTTCATCTGCGTCCCGTCTCAGTTATAACAGAAAAAAAATGAACCATAAAATATAAATTATTGTTACAACTACACACAAAGCTATTGTGTTCAAAAATAAATTCCACTGTTTTTAATCGGCTTATATAATTTAGGTTTCCGGATTGTTAACGTTACGGACAAATACATATAAATGTTACGTAGGTACCCTCCATATTATATTGGGTTCACAATTAGTTTTAAGTGCGGCGGGTGGACAAAGAAAAGAAAACATCTGCGAACTCCATTAATTATTGTATACGAGTAAACTGTTACAGTGATGAGAAGTAGATAAGTAAACATTATCTATAGATAAAAATAAAAAAGATAATTGTCCGAAAAAAAAATTTCACCCTTATTTTTGAGAGGTAAAATTTCTGAATATTTTTTATTTTCTAATATAGGTTGTCATTTGAAAATCAAAAGGAGGCAAAGGTTTTACATAGACAGTGCGAATATTTGATTTTTATGCGGAAAAACGACATTCTTCATTTACACGGGTACTACTCATATTTTCAGTTTTAGAAACCATTTTCTGTCCTGAGCTACTTTGATAAAATTGTCTATTCCTTGTTAATCTTAGTTCCTTTTTACTTTTGTAAAAACTACAACTAACCATTATTTAAATTTTGCTACTCGAGACAATGATCCCCACCCCGCCTTTAAATGTGGTAAAGATCAGGTAAAAATAAAGATAGAAGATAAGTGGAGCTTATCTAGATAAAATAAATGGGGTTTATTTGTTAATGTTCGATTGTCGAGAATAGTTTATAGCAGGAATATACAATTGTATACAGATACAATAATTCCATAAATGTAAAGGGTGTATAGACCATAATTATAATCGTATAGTTATTTAATAATTTTTACTATACCTGTTATTTAAGTAATTGTTTAGATATGTATTATCTAGATAATTACTAAAATGATTAAAAAACTGTTTCTTCCATAACCCTTATATGAACATCATCATCTTTCTGTCATCTACCTTCCCGAAATGGGTCTCCAGTAGAAAAAACAATACCACAAATTATATAAATTAATAGGTTATTTTCTCCAGATTTTGCGCTCGGTGAAAATATGAATCTAAGCGGCTCTACAGAAACTATTTGCATACTATGCAAGAACGTCTTTGTACTAATCCTAAATCTTTTTGGAAATTTGTTCCTAAAAAACGTGGTGCCAGCTCAATTGAAGAGACCAAGACAGCTGGTAATTAAGTTACTTCTTTATTTGCTTTCTACTTATCCTCTGTATATAAATACCCACTGTTTACGGCCATGTCAGATAAGTGTATAAACCAAGAATTTTCTTTCGTTTCATCAATTTTATCGATATTTACTTAAAAATTCAATGAAGCGTTAAACTCCTTGTCAAACACCCGTGGTTATGGCGCGAATGACAATTTTACCCTTCTGCTGTACCATTGCCATTAGCAACTATAAACCTATTTGCGGCCTACTTTTCCTTGGTAAGTGTTGAGTCTATTGAATTCAAACAAATTCAGCGTAATTTTTTATCTATCATATTGATTGACCAGCATGGGTAAGTTCCCGGTCGTTCGACTATGACTAATCATGTTGATTTTGTCTTTTTTACATATTGCGTTTGAACTAGGGAATCAAGTCGATGTGATATAAAGCGATTTTTCTAAAGCGTTCGATTCTATTGAACATAGAGCTCTTCATTATATTCTTGACAGGCTAGATATTGCGAACCACATTTATCATGGATTGATTCCTATCTCAGTAAGCGACACCAATTTGCAGGTCTCTTTGGCAAGTCATCTGATCTTTTTCCGAGAGTCTTCCGGAGTTCCGCAAGGCAGCCACCTAGGATCCTTATTATTTAATATTTTTATTAACACCGTGTGCTCAACTATTCCCCATTGTTGGTTTCTTGCATCTCCGATGTAGTTCGACATCTCGGAGTTGCAATCTCCGATGATTCTAAAATTCCCTCCCCAAACATGATTATAGGCCTATTAGTCAAGCGATTCAACTGAATTACCTTTCTGCTAGGCGTGAAATACATTGTGTTAACTTCATTCATGTTCTTATTGAGGGTTGAGTGATACCCGAGGATTCTTGAACTATCTGATTTCCGTATTCGCAGTAATACAAGTCTACAGCCTACTTTATATTCTCATAAAATTAAATCTAACTTCAACAAAAATTCCTCTCTCTTAAAAATATATGGCAACCCGAACTTGCATAAATATTTCTTGAATGGAGGTGCATTCTTTTGCTCGTCTTTTTTTTCTTTGTTTCTTCTTGTTGTCATTGCACTATTATTATTACTAGCATTTAAGTTAATCTGATTTAAACAATACTGTTACTTTATATCCTTACTTACACTCTATATATATATATATATTATTTGCAATAAGTCAACTGGCGTTTATTCTAATAAATAAATATCATGAAACTTGTTATCGATTTTAATATTATATCTATTCCTTACAAAATAAAGTATATACGTTTTTTTTTTCTTTTCGTATAATCAATTAATAAAAAAAACAGCTTTAACGTAAATTATCAAATTGATAAATAGGTATAATTATATTTCAGTCGTCTGTTTTTAAAGCTTTAATTGCGAATAATGTAGAATTATTATACGATATAACCCTTTCGAATAAACCCGTGACAATTAATCATAATCAGTACCTAATAATTAAAAACTAAAACGATTATATACAACTTAGTAGGTATGTAATGTTGTCATCGGAATTGCAATAAATTGTCACATCAATTTATTGTTATTTACCTGATTTTTTTTTGTGCGCGTATTTCATTTTATGGCGTTTTTCAATAGAGATATAGGTATATCACATTCATGCATATCATTATTTATCGTGATTTTTTTGATAATAAAATATTATGATAAATGTGCGTACATTACGGTTAATATAAAATAATATACTATATATGTGAGAGACACGTTGTATTTATTCAATATGATTTCCCAAAGGTTTCTAATATATTATCCAGTCGTGACAATAGGACATATATTATACAGTTTACATTTCACATAAAAATGCTTATATTTTCACGTAGAAGATATTGACATTTAATGTTTCGTCGTAGACACGGGTCTACAGAGTTTTTCAAATTATACCCGCGTTATGATTTTGAGAGTTTAGAAGTATAATATATTCGGAATACTTACTCGTATTCTTAACATTCTCATTACTCTGTATACAAGGGTGTAATCTCGGGGGATGCAAGGGGTGCAGTTGCGCCCCCTTGAAGTTTTGTGGGATACAATATTGTCATTTCGTTCACCCACTTATAGAAAACAAACCCCGCTTATTTTGCAAAATCACGTCGGGTAGTGTTTAATTTCGTGTGCAGTCCATTAATATGCGACCTGGTCGGGTTTCCGAAAACGTTTCTTATCATTTTTCGTAAAAGTGATATTCATCGCTTATAAATGAGGATTGTGATATCACAAAATAGATTAATGGTAATATTACGTGACTACGTGATCGCGAAAATTGTTGCTATACTATCAATAATAATAATAAGACCTTTCAGTATACATTTCTATATCGTATCAGTGGCAGTAAATGTCAGTTCTGAGGGGTGTAGGCCCATTCATGGGGAAATCAAGGGGTTCAACTCTTTACATTGTCTATATAGAACATCTATTACTTTAAACAGTACGGAAAATAAATTCGACTTTTGGTGGATTTAATTAAACAAATTGTCCGTAATAACTCTACATATTGAATATTTCTGAAGACGCACCTGTTCAATTGTTTGTGCATATATACTAAATCTATACGTATGTTAAAGTCAGGTATTTCATATTTTTAAAATACTTATTTAGATATTGTGATCAAAAGGGTATTCATTTAAATCTACGAAAATTCCAAAAAAGGAGGCTATCTAACAATCGCCCCTCTTTTCCGCCATTGATATTCGATAACGTATTTTATTTATGTTATGTATTATATTTTATTAGAGTGTCTAAAGGTTTTAAGTACGGAGGGTGGGCAAAGAAAAAAAAACCACCTGTGAACTCCATTAATTAGTATATACGAGTACATTGTTACAGTGCTGAGGCGTAGATAAACAAACATTTTAGATAAAAATACAACTAACTATTATTTAAATTTTGCTACTCGAGACAATGACCCCCGCCCCCTTTAAATGTGGTAAAGATCAGGTTAAGTTAAAGATGGAAAATAAGTGGAGCTTATCTAGATAAAACAAATGGGGTTTATTTGGTAATGCTCGATTGTCAAGAATATATTAAACAGGGATATACAATTGTATACAGATACAATAATTCCATAAATGTAAAGGGTGTATAGACCATATATATACTCGTATAGTTATTAATAATTTTCACTATACCTGTTGTTCAAGTAATTGTTTAGATATGTATTATCTAGATAATTACTAAAATGATTAAAAAAATGTTTCTTCCATAACCTTTAAATAAACATCATCATCTTTGTTTGGATAAGATAATGAATAAACAAGAAAGGTACAGGAGAAAAACGGTAGTAGACCTATTTTTTAAATTTTTCCAAAGGACAAAAACAAAGCATGAACTACAATCTTTCTTCGCCGGTATATCTAATCATTTCTCTTCAATACAAGCAAAATGAAATATTTTTTTCACCGAATCGATTTCAACAATCAATTCTATACTCTGATGTGCTATTGAATCAAAATCATAAAATCACCATCGAAAAAAAAATGGACTGCTCTGTTTTTCTCCTGTAATATTATCAATATCTCGAATCTTGATAGAATTATCATCAATGAACGTGTGTAGATACTTTTTCATGCGATTTTTTTTTTGGAAATGCTATTTTTAAATATATCGTCTTGGGTGTAGATAATAATTGTTTATTACAATATATATTTAGTTTGATTGGTTATACATAGGTAGGACATGTGGAATATTTTATATTTCAAACATATTTTGTTGTTATTGCTTTCATAATGCGGAGTGATAGTAGTAACTATGTAAATCTATTATTTTCCTTTCCACGCGTCATTCGAGTTTTTTTTAGTTGAGTTGAACATTATACGCGCAGAATACATACAGTCACGGCCGTAATACATAGTCATTTAAGGAAACACAAAACATGTACGTTTGGAATTTGAAAAAATCATAATTTTATTATTTTATTTTTGTGGATTTATATAATAAAATGTGAATGTTGATGATTTAGTTAGACATCATAAATAGCATTTTTAAGTACAAAGTTTTAGGTACGAACTAAATGCAATGTGTAACAATACGATTATTTGTTTTGTAATTTTTTTCGCCCTTTTTGTATTCATTTTCGTTTTTTATTTTGGTCTTTTTACTCATTTCGGAGGAAAATTATTTTAAATATTTTCCAGGTAAGTATTAATATTGCAGGCCATAATAACGATATTTTTTTCCTTATCTATTTATTATTTTATAACAGGATCAATCTTTCAATATTACATCAATATAATAATATTTTTTTTTTTATGCTCGAAAATTAGTTCAATTTTATTGACGAAAGCATAAATAATGCTTATATTGTTGTATAGAGGAAGATTTCTTTAAAAATTGACTTAATTAGATTTATCTGTAAAGATTTGTTGTGTTTATAAAAAGTATCTATAGGAAAACAAATGGTTTTTTTTTTAAAAATATTCTCCGTGAATAATATAGTTTCACCATTTTTTCACCGGCGCTCGCATGAAATTAATAATAATATCCTTCATAATAATACAATATTCAGTAATCATCGCAAATTCATGCATTGCTGTGATGTAGCGGTGACGTAATACCAATGTTATACCCATATCAGCAATTATATATAATATTATTATATTCTATTATTACGGTCATGTCATTTCGAACTCGAACGTGAGGCTGAGTTTGGTGGAATTGGCTTACATATAAGATACATGAATGGTGTGCTCAAAGTTGTTCAAAATCTCTTAAAAACAGATTTCTCCCACAGAATTATGCAGTCTAAAAGTACTAGTTACGATTTTTAGATTTCTTCCACCACCGCCTTCATCAACATGTCCACTCATCTCTTTTGTCTGTCAACATTCCAAAAGGAGGAAGCAATCACCGTCCAAGTTTACTTGGCCTTTGCAATAGTTAATGATTTAAATTCTGGTTTACATGAATATTGTATACAAATTATTAACTGTTCTTTTTGTCGTTATACTCAGTTTACCTTTAACCCTTTTCTTTCTGATTTTAATATTATTACATATAAAAATGTGTCTTCGTTAAACCCTATGTCCAATAGTTCTAATATTTTACACAAACCTTCATCAGAAATGCCTCTCTCTTAAAAATATATGGCAACCCGAACTTACATAAATATTTTTTGAATGGAGGTGCATTCTTTTGCTCGTCTTTTTTTTCTTTGTTTCTTCTTGTTGTCATTGCACTATTATTATTGCTAGTATTTAAGTTAATCTGATTTAAACAATACTGTTACTTTTTATCCTTACTTACACTCTCTATATATATTATTTGTAATAAGCCGACTGGCGTTTATTCTAATAAATAAATATCATGAAACTTGATATCGATTTTAATATTATATCTATTCTTTACAAAATAAAGTATATACGTTTTTTTTTCTTTTCGTATAATCAATTAATAAAAAAAATAGCTTTAACGTAAATTATCAAATTGTCGTCCGCATATTAGGTATGTATTTCTAATGAAACTGTCCATTGCACAGACTTCAAAAAGAAAACTGTATATGTGTACCGTCGTATAAACTACGTGAAGAGGCCGACATTTTCTATAACCAAAATTGCATATATAACAAACTTGCATTCCGTATACTCTCGACGTAGATGTATCCTTCGTGTGTACCGTTTGTGTAAGAATTAAAAATTTAAAAAAAAAAATTCCTTTACGTTCTTTATGATATTGTATTATAAATGGGTATAATTATATTTCAGTCGTCTGTTTTTAAAGCTTTAATTGCGAATAATGTAGAATTATTATACGATATAACCCTTTCGAATAAACCCGTGACAATTAATCATAATCAGTACCTAATAATTAAAAACTAAAACGATTATATACAACTTAGTAGGTATGTAATGTTGTCATCGGAATTGCAATAAATTGTCACATCAATTTATTGTTATTTACCTGATTTTTTTTGTGCGCGTATTTCATTTTATGGCGTTTTTCAATAGAGATATAGGTATATCACATTCATGCATATCATTATTTATCGTGATTTTTTTGATAATAAAATATTATGATAAATGTGCGTACATTACGGTTAATATAAAATAATATACTATATATGTGAGAGACACGTTGTATTTATTCAATATGATTTCCCAAAGGTTTCTAATATATTATCCAGTCGTGACAATAGGACATATATTATACAGTTTACATTTCACATAAAAATGCTTATATTTTCACGTAGAAGATATTGACATTTAATGTTTCGTCGTAGACACGGGTCTACAGAGTTTTTCAAATTATACCCGCGTTATGATTTTGAGAGTTTAGAAGTATAATATATTCGGAATACTTACTCGTATTCTTAACATTCTCATTACTCTGTATACAAGGGTGTAATCTCGGGGGATGCAAGGGGTGCAGTTGCGCCCCCTTGAAGTTTTGTGGNGTGTTTAATTTCGTGTGCAGTCCATTAATATGCGACCTGGTCGGGTTTCCGAAAACGTTTCTTATCATTTTTCGTAAAAGTGATATTCATCGCTTATAAATGAGGATTGTGATATCACAAAATAGATTAATGGTAATATTACGTGACTACGTGATCGCGAAAATTGTTGCTATACTATCAATAATAATAATAAGACCTTTCAGTATACATTTCTATATCGTATCAGTGGCAGTAAATGTCAGTTCTGAGGGGTGTAGGCCCATTCATGGGGAAATCAAGGGGTTCAACTCTTTACATTGTCTATATAGAACATCTATTACTTTAAACAGTACGGAAAATAAATTCGACTTTTGGTGGATTTAATTAAACAAATTGTCCGTAATAACTCTACATATTGAATATTTCTGAAGACGCACCTGTTCAATTGTTTGTGCATATATACTAAATCTATACGTATGTTAAAGTCAGGTATTTCATATTTTTAAAATACTTATTTAGATATTGTGATCAAAATGGTATTCATTTAAATCTACGAAAATTCCAAAAAAGGAGGCTATCTAACAATCGCCCCTCTTTTCCGCCATTGATATTCGATAACGTATTTTATTTATGTTATGTATTATATTTTATTAAAGTGCCTAAAGGTTTATTTACCATTATTATGATTATTGTATGACGGAGAAAGTTGTTGAGCGTGTACAAGAAAAAAAACAGAATGTACGCCCAAGGTTCCTCATCACAAATAATATTTCTTTTATTTATCGAGTTTTTCGTTGAGTATGTATTATAGGTTGTTATTATATAAATCAATATAATAAATATTTAATATAACACTTAATTATAATACCAATACAATTTTTTTTCCTTACAGACACTATCCATATACCTATATACATTTACCTATATCCATGTTAATTTTTTGCGAAGAGAAATCGCATACTTTCCGGCTACTATAACTGTGTATCATACATATATATATATATATATGTATATGAATATTTATTTTTTTTACAAATAACCTTTTTATATCAACTATTATACGTATAGCTGCCATATTATAATAATAATTATCGAAACATCATTAACACCTACAGCAGCTACCTGCAATTGATTATAATTTTAAAACCACAATAAAATGTTTTTTAGTTTTGTGTAACTAAATCCCCGTATTTTCTTATTTTATATACCACGAGTTTGACTTTTCAAAATAATTCTTGGATTAGATTCGTCTTTTAAGGGGGGGCCAATATCCTTTTGGGCCAAAAATTATATTTTTAACTTACGTGAACAGACGTCAGTCAATCAATGTGACCACTGACCACTTTGTGTGATAGCACAGCTATCTACAGAAACTATGATTATAATTTATTAACACTTTAATAACTTCTATATAGATTTCTGAAATAAATTATTATTTTTAGATAGTTTGATGTCTAGAAGGCGACCATGGTCCCTTTTCCCCTTTCCTAAACGCCGCGCCTTACATGCATTAGAATTTTGTTAATATTATTATTTACAAAGTTTATAAGTTATAAAAACGTATTTTGAGGGTAATATTACCTCCAGAACCAATATAAATCACTCATTATATCTTTCGTTTGGAGTTTTTATAGATCATAATTTTTTTTTCTTAAACCTGATGCTTGATGCTGCATGACGGAGCGTATGGGATGTATTCAATATTAAGATGAATTATTTATTTGTTTTATTGTACAATTTAATCTTAACATTTATTTGATCATTTAATATCATTATTTATTATTATTTTATTTCATACGTCTTGTTAATAATATTTAAATAACATTACTGATATTAACCGAAGATATTTAATAATGTGTTAAGATTTTTTCAAATTAATTGTATTGTATAATTTGTGTCAAGATAAAAATAAGTTTTACTTTAAAATACTTAAAAATTTTAAATTTTAAGTCTAACCATACCCTCCTAAAAAAATATTGAATATAAACCACTGGTTACGGCTAATATTTTTGAACATATATCTGACATCACTACTAGGGCCCGGAACTTGATGCATTTCCATTTTTTTTTTTTGATGCTTATATTCGAGGCGCATCTTTATAGGAATTTGACTTATGTCAGAATTCAATGGTGCGAATTTTATTTTGCAATCTTTCGGTAATTCTTAGTTTTTAAGTCATTTTATAGTGCACTTTTCCTATATTTCGTTGGTATATGTGTATTATTTCTGTTTAAACATTTTATGTTTGAGCTATATTCTACATAAACATCTTAATTTCTTAAATTCAAATAATAAAAAAAAAAAATAAAAACTAAAATCGGCCGAAATGTTGAACGAATAGATAAGATAATATGTTTAACCTATAGATAACAAAGAAAATAATGATGAAATATATGTTTATATTTAGCACGGAAACGTAACCACCGTTTCGGCCACAGCACTAATCAGTTCATAGTATTATCCTATCGAAAACTCGTAATATTTTTTTGTTTTCATTTAAAGATAAGAGAACATTTCCATAACAAATATTTTATTATATTATGTTATTTCCTGTAAATTGTTTGTAATTTAACTTCCTTTAATTTTTACAGTTTAAATAAATTTGTCAAGTCATTTTTTAACATTTTTATGTCAATTTATGCATTTTTTTCATGCTTATGTTCATGAATTTTAGGTCATCAAGTTCCGGACCCTAGTCATCACTATAATATTACAACTATCAGCACACATTTGATTCTACTGAACGAAAATTGTACATTGTTCAATTCTCAACATTAGCCGTAACATTTGTCCTATGACTTATTACACATTTTAATGACAGTTTCGTAAAAAAAAAAAAATAATAATGATAATAAAAATAATGAACCAATGAACGAAATTACGAATATATAGGTTATTTCAAGGATTTGTGAAACCCGGGTCAATAAAGGTTGTAAGACCTGTATACTATAGACATAATGTCTTTAACAACAACTTGATACCATACGACTACTACAATATAGTGTCGTTATTTAATGTTTATTCTTGAGTACCTCAAAATTCGAAGGGTCGGTTACAATGACCTATAATAAATTATATTATCTATACTGCAGTATAATATAGCTGTAAATAGATGGTATTCATAACAACGAGTTTTACAATATCATTTGATAAACGGTTAAGAAGCGTTAAAAAAGGCGCGGGTCGGCTACGCATAATATAATATTGTGTTATTACGATGACGGGGCTCTTCGGAATCCGACAACGCCCTTTTGATTTCCATCCCGTGCCAGAAACGCGTTCGTTTATTTTATAATGTAAGGCACCATATTATCGTCGTCGTTGTCACTCGTCAAGCATTTGTCTGCAGTGTGTTATATGCTTGTTTAGCTGCATAGCACAGCGATGCTTGCAAGTGACAATCGTTCATACTTACCTGAATTGTATGGTTTACCTATTCAGTAATTGGATAAAATCCGTCACGCGAAGTCAAACGATCAAGGTCGTCGTCGTCGTTGTTTGTTGGCTAATCTCTATATAACATTATATATAAAAAGGAATAAAGTAAATAAATATATATTTATAAAAACATTATGTATTAAAATAAAATAAATTAATGAATCATTGCGTCGCCTGGACTATTATGATGATGTGTATAATAATACGATTTCGAATTAAAAATTTATCATCAGGTATATCACAGTCAAAATGTAAAACGTGGCTGAATATAACAAATTAAATGAAGGAACACATAGAAAAAAATATAAAAAAAAACAAAAATTTACTAATTGGTCATATTTTACATAGAATATAGAAATAATTTATTTCAATAGGAGAGATTATTTAAAATTAGTTATTATTATACATAGATATGTAAAGAAATATAAATTATTTGGTTTTTATTTATTATTTATTATCTAAAATGTATTTATATAAGATATTATTTTTAAAATAGGTTTGAACATTTAAAATATTATTAAAATTATTTTTCTCTATTTCATTAGGTATGTGTAATTCTTCTAAAACTGAATTGAATGTAAATATTATTTTAGTATTTAATATTTCTAAGTCTGTATTAATATTAAAAAACTTATATTATGGTTATTAAATCAGAGGCAATCTTTTTAAATTTTATTTCAGAAATGTGTTTTTTATATCATATTTTAAAATTTCTATTTGTAACATACGCATCTCAATCGTACATGTTATAGATATATTATTTTAACACTGCAGGGCGATCAATCCTCGATATGACACCGATTATCTTGGAAAGTAAATAATGTTATATTTTCTTATCACGGAATTTGTTTATTTTGGATAATTTATTTCCAGGGGTTAGCGGTTCCGTTGCTCTTTGCCTATCAAAATTTTAAAAGCAGTATATATTTTATATTGTCGATGGAAACTTAAAGTAAATAAAAAGTTAACACTTTCCGAGATAATGATTGTCTTATCGACTCTGTATATATATAAATATATTTCTTTTTATAACACTATATACATCGCACGTTCGTAATGTCACTTTCGATAGGAAAAAAAAAACACAGATATCGAAATTTAAAAGTAGGAGGTACATAATATACGAGTCCTGCAGCTTCGTCGTTGCAGCTCGCCGTCGTCATACGCGGCAGCGACGGATCAACACTAAAAATGCCATAATTCAACTAAAGAAAAAAATATCGCACTGCGGTAACACTAGTGCTTAGACATCGCAGCAAATGTATGGATTATGACTGTCGAAGGTCGAGAAAACGTCTTGACGGCTGTTGAAGAAACGAGTACGAAATGTTATGATGACACGATAATAATTTATACTTTTATGTACGAGAATCGCAGTGACGTCAGCATATCGAAGGCGAATATAATTGTTACATGTGATGGATATCGGGGGGGAGGGGGCAGGCCGTGTAAAAGTATAATGTTATCACACGGTGGCGGCGAAACCGTCATTAAGCGTTGTCGTTGACCGCGTCCGAGGTAATCGTTTAAACAATACCACAAGAAATCGTCTGCACGGCCGCTTCTTTATGCTATAATACATACCCGTAAAAATCATAATTATTTACGTGGGTACTTAACTGTTTAACGTGTTTTTTAGGACAGGATACTTGTCCTATGGAGAAGACTGTGCAGTTCTCTATAGACATATAGTATAACGGGAAAAATAGGAATTGTGTACGTGGTCTCTTGAAACAGTAAACGAAAATTTTCTCGTCGTTTAAGTTTACGTATTATTACAGTGCTGCCTATTGTAATATTACGTATATGCTTGTATATGGTTGTAACCTTGTAGGCATAGTACCTGACATGAGTGTTGTGTTGAGTGCTAGGAAAAGGGTAAATGATAAAATATGTCTAGTAGATTGGTGTAAATGGAAGCCGGAAAAGGGTATATACTAAAGAAAGAGCAAGAGATTATTTCGGAGGAGATGCACGCAGTATATGGACCAGGAAACGGTAATGGATATTAATATCGAGGGTGGGAATAAGATGGGTAGTCATTTTTAGTATCCAATTTGCGTGGAATAAAGGCCAAGAGAGGGAGAAGGTATGCATGGACTTGAGTCCCTGAAAATTTTTTAATGTGGACCATAGGTTCTTAATCTATGGTCTGCGAGCTATATCTAAAAATTGAAAAAATAATTTATGTAAAGCGATAACGATTGTCGGAACCATCCGGTTTCATAATTGAGATCCAATACAACATTTAACACCGTCTACAAAAACATAAAGATGAATTTAATCGATTTCCTAGAATATGATGATATAAAAACGATAGGTATCTGAAGTATAATTCAAAATCATTTTATTGTTAAGGTCAATGAGTAACTTAATGATATCTTGAAAGATGTCATTGAGTTATAAAACAAAATTTGTGAATATATTTTTATATAAGTAAAAAAACAAAATAAAAGTCATCAACAAATCAAGGTGGTCCGAGATCTATCGACATTTTTCTAAGTGGTCCTTTTGACCTAATATAGTGTCAAAAAAGTTAAAAATTATTAATGTAGATAAACGAGATCAACATTATTTTACTATGCCTTTTGTGGTCGTTCGATTTTTACTTAACTATATATTTCCCAAATCAGCGGCGTACACTTGCACCACAACATTTAAATGTGGTAGCATGAATTTATCGTTTTGCTTCGCTTGCAGGTAATTTATTTTTTAAAAATGTGTATGCTTTATTGTTTCTACTTTCTTGTTTTAATCAAAAAATACCAAGAGACCTTTTTTTTTGCATTTTGGATCTAGTTGGTGATTAAATACGATACCCTCTCAAAATTTTTATCAGTTCCATTTTTTTTTTTTTTTAGTTTAGTAGGGAGCAAACTAATTGTTTGCTTAGCATTATTATACCGTCTGTTTACTTGCATAAATTGGCAGGAGATGCTAAAAGCAGTCTATGATTAAGTACGTTTGTCCAGGGTACACTAGGAAAAAGCAATTTACAGTTGTACCTCTTTAGCAAAAGAAATCAAATTCAAATACATTAAATATTGCTTTGCACTGCCAGAAATGTGAGGTAAATTTTGCACCACTGCAGTGGAACAGTGCACTGTTCAAATCCAAAATGTTATAATATAAATTAATAATTATAGAGTTTGATTCGTTATAAATACGGGTTTTATGTTGTATGTAAAACTTATGAGGTTAGGAGACCAACGTTTTGATGCGAAACATTGTGGTCATGATGTATACCTACCTAATTATTATACATACGTCGGTAAAACGCTTGCGTTCTCCAAAATCCCAAACAGCGATAGAAACCGCGTGTAAGGCGCCCGCTAGTCTATATTAGATATTATAGGCATCTATAAATATATAGTGTTGGTATCGTTGGTCGTAACCGCAACCCGGAGCAGAATCCGACCCGCGCTATCGGTTCGGCCAGGTCGTCGCATTCTTATTGCCGTAGGCTCCGACCCGTGTTTGGGTAATAACCGCAATATAATATTATATATGTATGTAGGCCGTATAAAATATCCGGATGGGAGTCGCCGCAGGTATTAGGAAAAAAAAAATTCGTCGTATTTATATTTTTACACGCGGATTCAACCGTTTTACGTACCAGTATTTTCGTGCGCCATTTCACTATTATTTTAAGAATTTTATACACCGTATCGACCAATATTATAGACAGTCATACGATATAGGTAATTGTTATTTAACAACGATGGCAGCCCGTGAAATGCCAACGATTTCTCTATATTTCCGTACAACGTAACATATTATAATCATACGATTATAATGATGAAACTATTTTGAATTAAACAATTTACAATGTATTGCACTACCATTTTGTAGATGTCTAGTTTTTTTTTACCATTTACCATTTATCACAAACTTTGTATAGATTCTGTTGAGCAGACTTATTATAAAAATGCATATCGCATATACCATAATATTGCAATATACCCATGTATCATAATATATGATATGTGATTTTTAGATTCTGAGTTGAGTGAAGAAGCTTATAAATTTATAAAGATGTTTATTTTTTTTATATATTAACAATTTTTCTACCAGAAAACTAGATCGGATTTCTAAGTGTAGCAACTTCCCTGAAAGGAAATTGGTGTGGGAGGGATACTTTACCTAGAGAGGTCATTTTTCGATTTTCTAAGAAGTTTTCTCATCAAATTTAAAAAACCCCCCAAAAAAATAGAAAATTGTACGAATTATATTACTAAAATATTTCGATTTTTTTGTCTATGCACAACTTTTCTACCAGCAATTTTACTCCAAATTTTAATAATAGCAATGTTTCCAAAAAGAAATTTCATAATTTTTTAATTTCCCCAAAAAGTTTTCCCAGCAAATGTGAAAAACCGGGATAAAACATGGTAAAACTAAGAAAAACGTAGGAAAACTGGAAAATCGGTACAACATTAAACAAATATTATTAAAGAAAATATATAAAGCCCATTTAATCATTTTACTGTAAAATTACATATATATTGTTAAAAAAGCATCACTATCAACTGAATTGCGTTCAGAATCGTTTTTTCGTAAGCAATGGTTTATCGTTGCTTACAGGTATACATTAAATTATGTATAACAGTGGCTGCACCCGTCTCCATTATCCTTGGACGTCTTTTTTTTATAATCTGTCTGATTGTACATGTACAATCAATAACTTTATAGGCAGTTTTTTGTAGTATTTTAAACTACTTGTTAATGCAGAGGGGGTCATTTAAAAAAAATTTCTCATACATTTCCTATAACAATTACAAGAAAAATCGAAAAAAAAAGCTAATAACAAATAACCAAAATATTTTTAAGTTATTTATAGCTGTTTTAATGCTGAGGTTTATTTTGATTTATGACAACATTTTTTAAGCCGTAAATGGGTACAAAATACATATTTGAACATTTGCTGTACTAATCTCCATGATTACCTTGTTAAGTACACCAATTTATTTGACATTTGTCAAGATTTTACTTGACTTAAAAATTATAACAATTAAGGTTAACTAATAATAATGGCATAATTTTATTTGAATACAAATTATCATATATTTCATGTAATGCATTTTTAACCTATACTTACATGATCTTTTAAATGTATCTAGTATTTGTACATTTTTCTGTTAAAATATATTCCTGGTCTCAGTAACAAAGAGTTTAAATCTATTTTTGGAATCATTTTTTTATAATTTCTTTTTCTCTAATTTATTTTAATCTAAATTAACGTGTTTTTTCAACATTTTGTAAATTTAGTATACTAGTTTGTATATAAGTATTTGTGTTTTAAATATTTAATCCCTTTTATCCTGGCATCAAATATATACTTATTTAGTTGTTAAATAACAATACCTGCAGGAGCTTTGTTTCTACCTTAATCTAAATCAATGTAAAACTTTTAAACTCTACGTCGTAGATAAAAATCATATGGGAGAACGACGTTAGTTGTTACAATTTGGACACTTTGAATTTTTATAATTTATACATTTATAATTTCTATTATTGTGATAATTGATGTTAGGCCATTTTATAAACTACTTAGGTTTTAATTTAAAACTAAAAATAAAACGTTTTATTAACTTGGGTCTAGGACAAATGGACGCGGCCGTCTGGACGCCGCCACATGGACGCAAGAGGCATTTGGATGCCGCTGTTTGGACGCCAAAAAAAAAGTATATAATAATTGTACATACTATTATTGTTACATATTAACTATAAACTCTGAATATTTGAATAACTGCTATAAAATAAAAATTAATTTCTTAAGACCGTTGTACCTAAATTGATCAAATAAATAAATGTAACCATTTTTGTTAAAACATTTATAATACGATTTGATTTTAATAATGACATATACTAGGTAATTAATAAATAATTATTTTATATGATACATAAAACTATGGAATGTATTGATGTGCATATGTTGCACTGATGTCGGTTGACTAGGTATATTTTTATTGTTAAAATTTCCTGGTATTGAAGTTCCGATTCCGGTTATCGATTCTGATTATGACCAAATAATATCTATCCAGTAAAATTAAAAAATAACACAATTTAATAATAGGTAATATCCATCCAATAAGATTAACATTAAACCAACATTTTATTGTGTTATATTATTGTTATAGTATGGATATAGAATACAGATATTCAGATATTTTGAGTTTGTATTTAATATATAATATGTAATATTAATAATAATAATAATATATGTAATTATTATGTACTTTTTTAAATTATTATTTATAGCATTATAATTATCTTCTTTTTTTTTTTTTACGCATCCAAATGTCCCTCACGTTCATGTGGCGGCATCTGGATGGCGGCGTCCAGATAGCTGTGTCCAAATGTTCACGTCCATACAATTATAATTGTATACATTATACATTGTATTATATTCTCTATTCTGTGTTATATACTCTACTGGCAAACTGTAACAATTTGTTTCATATTGTTTTAATTTATCCGGGATTTATTTATTGGAAAAGTAATTAATACTCTTGAATTCTATTACTACAATTTAGTTTAATATGATAAAATAAATAAACATTATGTATCAAAATAATCTTACTTTATATTGGTTTGTTGTAATTAAAAACAAAATCTACCAAACAAATTTACTTTTGATTAGAAAAAAACAGCAAAATGTCCATTATTCATTACACTGATAAAACATACTAGATATTACAATAAACACATAAGGATATAAGGATATTGAATGAATAAGAAAAACCGTTTTCGTAAAATACACAAAATGTATACTACAAAACACCATAATAACACTCGAGTTTATGTTTTGTAAAAGCGTTTCTTTTTCTACCAACATTTTTGCTCAGATCATCAACTTCGGGGATAGTTTTGGAAAAACAATACCTATCTAGTTGATAAACTGTGAAGGTCATTTTTTAAATTTTCTTAATAATTATGAAAAATCGAGAAAAACTGGGATAATAGATCTATTAATCTATTAACTACGATTTTGTGTAATTCAGTTCAAAAAAATCACAAATACCTGAAATTTGTACCTAATCCTCATATAATCTCTTTCTAGACATTATAAAATTTGAATAATGTTCCTAATATGCATAATAATTATGAATAACGAAACAGTAATATTTATTTTGACTTTTAAGAGGTACCTATAATGTTTGTTACATATATAATATTATCGATATTGAATTAAAATGTTTGAATATGATAAATTGCATAGCTAATAAATCATGATTAACTTAGTAAACATAAAATGCATATATTATTTTTTATTAGTACCTAATTATTTAGATTTCGTATCTGGCAAAAACATATTTAAATATTTGACGGTATTAATTAATTGGTAGGAATTTCGTATAAAAGAAACCTCATATTTCACAAAACACCATCTGGTTCCATTGGTTCTAATATTGTATTTCTGTGTAACAATTTAATTACTAACAAAAATTCCAACATGAATACATTTGGCTTCAATGTAGTAGTGGTCCTTGTCATCTTCAGTTATTGCGTAAGAACAGAATAACTTATGTTTGTTTTATTATTATTATTATAAGCTATGTGTATCTAATATTCTAATGTATACACCAAACAAATGTTGTGTAACTAGTTTAATGTGTAGATTGTTTATTATTTTTATCTTATTTTCCAACCATTTTCTCAGTTAGATAATGTTTTGTTTAAAAGTTATCATAAATATATTAACATAACATTTTAAAAAAATTATATTATATCATTTCGATGATTTTTTAGCCGTTACTTGAAAACATACATTATGATTAATGCAAATTTGATAGTTAATTTCGTTGTATGGTGGTTGTTATTTTTATGTGGAGGAGACAGATTTCATTAGGTTATTAGTAGATTTTTGTGAGATACTTTAACGACTAAAAGTTATTTATTTGTTACAATAAGGTGCCATTATGAATTATGAATCTTATTATGACACACACAAACTTAAAACTATAAAACTCAACTAATTAAATTAAAATTATACATTATTTATAATAATGTTTATAAAAAATGAAAAAAAAATCGTATGATCATTATATTTTATTACCGATGGTAGTTGATTTTCAAAAATCTACATTAAATGGCTGATCATAGATCTTTTTTCTCATTTTAAGTAAAGGCAATATTAATATTTATTTATTTAGATTAAATACTGTTGTTTAGGTATATATTATTATCTGTGTTGACTATTTTTCGTATTTATTTATTTGCTGAAACCTGACCATGGCTTTTAAATTTTGAAGTACACTAGCTTTGAAAATTTAAACTCTTACACCATTCTTGATAAAAACTTAAAACGTAGTTGTAGATATTGATAATGTTTAGATGTATGTATCTATAATTTGTTTAAAACAACAAATCACAATTTTGACCATTAATTATCTACTTATTCTGAAGTAAAACAGTTTTTTATTCTGGACATTTTTATGAATAATCTATACAGATTAAATAAAAAACAGAATCAAAGTTTAGTTAGTACCTAAACGTTAAATTAAATGTCTTGTCTGGAAGTTTTTTTAAATTGTATGTATTTTATGAACTAATATTATATTATATTAATATAGCAATTAATGCATGGTCAAACACCATTAGTACCTGAGACCTCTACTAATGGAAGTTGCGTGAACAGTACCAACTGCACAACGAATGGTACGACTCCCACGAATGGTACGACTCCCACGAATGGTACGACTCCCACTAATGGTACGACTCCCACGAATGGTACGACTCCCACGAATGGTACGACTCCCACGAATGGTACAGTTCATCCTGGGCCTGCTATACCAATTACTCCACCAGTTGTTGGGAATCCTCCAACGACCCTCCACTAAAACCATAAATTAATAATATTTATCTATTGACACTGCAGTATATTGAATCTATGTTTCAATAATATGCACTCGTATATTTTATTATGCACTCTTATTATGACCACACCGTTAAAAATAATATATGATTTTTATCTGAAGTTCACAACAATAATTATTTTTTTATAGTATTTCTGTTTTATAATTATGTATTATGAAATATGATGCAATTTTTCAAAAATATAAATATTATATCGAGTTAGCTGTACTTATTATTGAATATTTCCTGGAGTAATAACAACTTTAATGTCCTTATTTTTCAATCACAAATCAACCTATGGTTTTCTTCAACAAATACCTACATTTATAGCCCTATGTACATTAAGTAATGCCAAACCAGCCAATCTACTTTGCCCCATGTGTGATCTCATCCATGTTTTTAATCTAATAATCTAAGCGGTGAGCAAAAAAGAAATGAACTTATAGCATGTACCTATTTAAAGAATTAAAGTATATGATTATAAGTTAGCTATATAATATTTAGCCTTAATAGACAAAAGGACATAAACGACACTTTTGGCCTAATTGACTTTTTGATAACAAAATTTCAGAACAATCAGCTTTATCAATGATACAAAGGTATAAGCGACTAGTGCATTAAGAATGGTTGATTTTTGCATTATTAGCAGTGTAAATATTGTAAGCGACATAATTGAGTACCGATATTGATAATATTGAATACCTATAATAGGGTGGTTACAAATTTTACCAATGTACACAATTACCAATGATTTTTTTACCGTGATAGATATATCAGTACTTTGAAGTACTTTGAACATATTTTTACAAATGACATATCTAACTTGTCTTCTTATATTATTAAAACCGATATTACAGATAACTATAGCTTAGCTATTTGTATCAATACCAACAATTTTATCAATAAATGTGGTACTGAAAATATTGTACCTAATCTTACTAACATACTCATTAATTTCACCCGTCTAAATGAATTTCTTCTATCTTTTAATTAGTATAATTTATTTACTAATCCTACTTGATTATGATGTGGATATTTTAGTTAATAAATTTAATGATAAATTAATTGAACTTATAAAAAGTACCTCTAAGGGGTTAACTTTCTCTAAAAATATATTTAAAAAAAATTTAAAAAAAACTTAAAACTTAGATACCGTAGATTACCGTAAAACACAAAAAGCACCATTTGATTTTAAACTAAAAAAACACTATATTAGATATATTTCTAAATTCACAACAATTCAACCCCCCCCCCCTTCCTTTTAGTAGAACCACTTTCAATTTTTTTTTTTTTTTTTTAAATGCTATACAGAAAAATAACTTAGTTTGCCTTCCCCCTTCGGAAACTATGACCAAGATACTTCAAAATGAGTATCTATATATTCTATATAGGTACTTGATACTACAGACATTGATCTTCAGACCTTAAAGTTAAAAAAATATTGTCATTTAACTACTGACTGTATTTTTTGTAAAGATTAAAAATACATCTTATATATAAAATTCC